>PYUH01000590.1:910973-942273 GCA_016808085.1 Suaeda aralocaspica | reverse complement strand
GTTTTTTTTTTTTTTTTAATAAAAAAACTAGTATTTTTAGTGAATTAATGTAAAAGTTTAATATATATAAAGGTTTTTTCAGCAAAAATGCTAAATTAATTTATGTTTTATATTCTACTTAGTATGTATATATGGGAAATAATATTTTTTTGCAAGTAATAATTTTTTTTTAATGGAAAAATTGACAAAACTACAAATTCAAGTCCAAATGGTCCAAAACAGGTCCAAACTGAAAATATTAGGTCCAGTCCAGTCTAGAACGGTATTTTTCCGGTCCAATCCTCGATCCAAAGAAACCGAATTCCGGTCTTCCGCTCCAACCGGTTCCGGTCCGATCCATTCTTGGACCGGTGTGCACCCCTAACTGAGAGTGTAAATGAACAATTTTATTGAAATAATTGAAACACACATAAGACGAACACTATAAGTTATCGGTGTTAAAATTATTTTGGCTAATTCGATCGTTTATACTCTAAAATTTCTTCCTCAAAATACATGCTAAAATAGTACACCGCAAGTAGTATGCAGCAAAGGAAGTTTAAATTTTAGCGATGAATAATCTTTTCAACGATTTTAGGGTTCCAATTTTATAAACTAGAGACCAATCAAGTACATATGAATCCTTATAAGATAAAGTTGAAAAAAGGAAACAACCTTTTACGTTCCTAATGTACTGTATATACGAGTATATTATATTGGATTACTTCTCTCCTAATATAAATCCATCAAAATCCAAATCTAAACCGGTGAATACGCGTTTGAGTAATGCACAAATTGCCAGAAAACATTAAACAAAAACACAAAACACAAATTAAAGACAAATTTTCCCCCAAAAATCTCGCAATAAAGGCAAACATTTTTTTTCTGACTTAGTAAACTTTGTCCACCACCAACTTCAACCATATTTCCAATGCATTTCTTTTGTTTCCCTAACTCATCTACCCCATTTCAATTTATTCTCCTAAAAAATTAAAATTCAATAAAATTCATAAAATCCCGGTTTAAATTTTGATTCATAGTTGCAATTATTCTATCTTCTATTAATTCAATTTCCCAGTTGAAAATTTCTACGTTTTTGACTACATTCTTTTTGGGTTTTTTTTTTAACCTTCTGTTTATTAAGGTAAAAGGGTTACTTTTGTGGACTTTAGTTTGATCTTAACATTAATAGAAAAAGTCAATTTTTTTTTTTCTGGGTATTTATTTATTTTTCCTGTTGTTTAGTTTTATGTTTTAAGGTTTAAGAGTGCCTTACTAAATGCTAATAATTTGGGTGCTTTGAATTCAACATTTTGGTGGGTTTAATTTTGGGTTGCTTAAGATTTGTGGGTATTACTTAAAGTTTTGATTTTTATAAATTGCTGTGCTTAATTTTATCATATGGGGTTTGAGCCATTGTTTTCTTTAAGCAGATTAAAGATTATTCAATTCACATTTTAGTTGAATTTGGTTGTTTTTATTGTTGATTATAGATCAATCAACTGTATTTGATTGAATCAATTTGGTGTTTGGAGTTTGAGTTTGAGTTGGATTTAAAGGTTTTGACTTTAAGGGGTTTACTTTAATTTCTGATTTTTGATTTTAGATCTTATTTTCTGTAAATTTAAGTCTAGTTGCATTGAATGTTGATGATAACAATTGTGGGTATTAAGAAGAAGTTAATTTAAGGAACCAAAAAGATTCGATGGGTAATACTTGTGTTGGACCTACTATTGCAAGGGATGGTTTCCTGCAAACAGTTACAGCTGTAGTATGGCGAACCCGGCCAGATGATACAGCTTCTGTGTCCAATGGGGGTGATAGCAATCGTGGACCGCCTTCTCCGCCTCCTGCCTCGAAAGAGGCAGAGACGTCGTTGGCTACTCAAAGTGAACCCCCGAAACAGATCACAATGCCAAAACCAGAAAGTGAGCAGACCGAGGTAGCAAAGCCAGAACCTGAACCAATGGTAATACCAAAAGCTGAAGCTGAGACAGTAGGACAGGCGAAACCTAAAAGACCGATTCAGTTTAAAAGAGCACCTAGTGCAGGACTCAGAGTGGAGTCTGTGCTGCTTAAAAAGACGGGTAATATTAAGGAGTTCTACACTTTGGGAAGGAAGTTAGGACAAGGTCAATTTGGGACTACATTTATGTGCTTAGAAAAGACTACTGGAAAGGAGTATGCCTGTAAATCAATAGCGAAAAGGAAGCTGTTGACTGATGAGGACGTGGAGGATGTGAGGAGGGAAATTCAGATAATGCACCATCTTGCAGGGCATCCTCATGTTATTGCAATCAAAGGGGCTTATGAGGATGCTGTGGCGGTACATCTTGTGATGGAAATTTGTAAAGGGGGTGAGCTTTTTGATAGAATCATTCAGCGGGGGCATTATACTGAACGACAGGCAGCTGACCTTACGCGCACTATAGTTGGTGTAGTGGAAACTTGCCACTCTTTGGGGGTTATGCACCGTGATCTGAAACCGGAGAATTTCTTGTTTGTGAGTCAGGAGGAGGATTCACCTCTTAAAACAATTGACTTTGGTCTATCAATATTTTTCAAGCCAGGTATATCACATCTCCTCCTTTGGTGCAACTTTGGTGAATGAAACAAAATTCACAAATCTTGGTATTCTATTGTTTTTGATTGTTATCAATTACTAAGTGAAACTTCTGATCCTTATTATTCTGTTGCGATGAAGATATTTCAGTTGTTCCACTGTATAAACTGTACACATGTTCTATATCATGGCGGGGCTTTTGTTTTTCAAGAATATTCAAGGAACTTCATGAAAATATTTTGTTTCGACTGCATTGGTTAGTCCGTCCGTTTAAATCACTTATCTTAAGACTTCAAAAATGCCAGCAACTTATGAAGTCATCTGCTTCTCTAATGTCATGCCCTGCTGGATAAACTTTTGTTAAAATTTTCATGCTAACTTAAGTTCAAACTGATTTTTTTTCTTTAGTTTTCATAATGTGTGCAATTGCATTACTTCAATGTCTATGGCACTTAACTGATTAATTTGTTTTCATCTGAAAGATGATTAAGTTGTTCTTACTCCATGAGGAACTATATTAAAAGCCTCAATTTCATGTGAAAGATGATTAAGTTGTCCTTACTCCATGAAGAACTATATTAAAAGCCTCAATTTCTTCTATCCTCATTCCATTAGGGGAATCCCACTTGTTCCTTAGTTCGTAAGTGTAATCCTCATACTCAATTAGTCACTTTATAATTGGAATAGCAACAGGCCAATTGTATGGCCGACAATATATAAAGTGGTTAATTACTTTACATACCTAATTATGTACTTTAGTACTTCATGTGATTTTTCCTATTATATCATTAGTGCCCCACCTAATTTAGAGTCTTGGATCCTTTCTGAAAAAATTTTGTCTAGTGTCTGTTCCAGGCAATATATTTACGAAGTGCTCAATTATTCATGCCATGCTGCTATATTTCTTCCTTGTTGCTTCTCATTTCATTGAATCTCTTTCCCAAATTTTCATGTTTTGTTGTGAATTTTGTTCAGGTGATAAGTTTACGGATGTGGTTGGGAGCCCTTACTATGTTGCACCAGAAGTTTTAAGAAAACGTTATGGTCCAGAAGCAGATGTCTGGAGTGCAGGAGTCATAGTTTACATCTTACTTAGTGGAGTACCTCCATTTTGGGGAGGTGAGAATTCAAATCTTTTTTGGCTGTGTTGGATACAGAATGCTGGCATTTGAAGCTTTATTGAGTATACTAACTCTCCTGATACGTATTCTTTGTTTCTATCTTGGGAAATTAATGAATAGAATCTGAACAAGGAATATTTGAACAAGTCCTTCATGGAGATCTTGACTTTACCTCAGACCCTTGGCCCAGTATCTCAGATGAGGCAAAAGATTTGGTGAGAGGAATGCTTGTTCGTGATCCTAAAAAGCGATCGACTGCATATGATGTTCTATGTGAGTTGTTGCAAATGTTCTTATTATTTATTTTAGTTTTAGACTGTTCGCGGATTTGAAAAAATCATTGTGGGGCAGACGTGATAAGTTTAATACCAAACCATTGCTTTACTGATCAGGGATCATTATCCTATATGTTGGTCCTGCTCAGAACTTCAGCCTGCTGTAATCAGGTTGAAATCTGCACTGGACAATATTACAGGTCTTAATTTTTTTCCAAGGCTGTCTATATGATGCATGTCAATGGAGCTAGAGAGATATGGGTATTCTTAGTTCTGTATTACCAGAGCTTTCAATCATTGATTGTCTAACCTTAGCTAATTTTAACTAGAATTATTGATGTGTCTCTCCCTTTTTCTGTTATATCTTTGGGTTTTTGTTTATATGTTTTAGGTTCATTATTCTGGAACTATGAGCTCATTTTTGAAAAAAAAATATTCCTGAGGTTCATTTTTGTAGACTTGGTTTTCTCATTATCAAGCTCTAACTTGAGCTTTACCGGGCTTGAATGCAACAATCTGCCTTCTTAGTTAAACTCGCTGTATTTCAATCTACATAGTGACATGCTGACATGTATTTATGGTAAAAAATTGGGATTTGTAGGATTGTATTATAATCACCAATGCCTTTCACTGCATGTGTCACATTTTATTACAAAGTCTCCACATCCTAACTTTTTGAGCTTTAACAAGCAAGACACATACCTATGTATGATATCTATAGAACAAAGGTTGGAAGGCTCTTAAGCTCCTCAACAAAATCTGTATCGGGCATTTGCTTCTAGTTATGACATATAATCCCTACTAAACCTCCAAGTTTCGTCATTGACCAGCAGCTCATTCCATAAATTAATTAAATGCCTCCATCTCTCCAACTTTCCCCCAAGTCTTTCTTTCTGGAATATTGTATTCTCTTCCTTGAGATGTCAACTTTTTTATTTTTTTATGCTTATGCTTGATTCTTATTACTTGCAGGCCACCCTTGGGTGCAGGTTGATGGTGTCGCACCTGATAAACCTCTTGATTCAGCTGTTTTGAGTCGTTTAAAGCAGTTTAGGGCCATGAATAAACTCAAGAAAATGGCTCTTAGAGTAAGTTACAAAAATACTGGTGAAAATTTTAAAATAAGATGAATATGCAGCATAGTGACAGTTTATCTTGGAAGTATTGGCGAGTACCTTATGCCAAGTAAATGGACCGTATTTTTGGCTGATGTTAAGATATGTCACTAAGTATGCTACATGTATATTACATATTACAGGTGATTGCTGAATGCCTATCTGAAGAAGAAATTGCAGGGCTTAAAGAAATGTTCAAAATGATAGATGCTGACAATAGTGGCCAAATTACATATGAAGAACTCAAGATCGGACTTGAGAAAGCAGGTGCAAACCTGAATGAGTCCGAAATTTATGATTTAATGCAAGCGGTAAGTAGCACTGTGATATAAGGAGCGTTAATATATTCTATGCTGAATTGCTAATGAACAATGGAAACCGTATCCTTCTAGAAGAAACTGACTCAGATTAATATAGTTTTATGTCCTTGTTTGCCTCATACTTTGTATATCCTTTATAGTTTTTTGAAGCTGCATATAGTTGCTATTTGAGGAGCAGTCTTTGCCTGTATATTAGGGCTGTTGCTATTGTGTCTTCTTTCAACACAAGCATTAATTGTATTGCATATGCCATTATATTATCAAAACTATTCAATTTGATTGCCTTTTATCTGCCTGCATTAGAGCTACCATTAAAAGCATTGTGGCAAATGCTTATCGTCTTATAGTTTAAAAAGTCTCGATTGCTTTTAGGAAGGGAGCATTTACATACCTTTGATCACTTTTATTTTGAAAGGCTGTAAGGGATACTTCTAGTGTGGATAACAAATTTAGGGGAAAGGGGGAATAGGGCAGAGGAAGGTGAAGGGGAGGAGGGGATGGGCAGTCCAAAAGGGACAGAATGGATATTCTTTCCAGGTTATTTCACCATTAAAAGTCTTTAGTTTGTTGAATAGGAAAGAAAAATCAATAAGCGTAAGTGATCCTGAAGTGCTGAAGTGCCTTTGCTCCTTGGAACTTTGGAAAAGGTCTGTTCTCTGTGCGTGTGCTTTTAAGTATATAAATGATGCAATGTCATGGAATGAGGCATTTTAGACCACAAAGGCATGCATGTTATGCTTTCTTAGCTGCTGGAGAGGAACTCTTAGTTATATGTGCCATTTGACATTTTTGGTTATGGTTGTTTCCTTAGATGCACTATGCACACTTATGGAGTTGCGCTGGTTACTGGAGAGTGCAAGCTGCATTAAGTGAGCTAAATAATGGAATAGAATTTACTCTGTAATTGATACTCCTTACGTGTCACAAAGAACTTCCTGTAGCTCATGACTTGTAGAGACCAAGTAGGAGAGTTAGCAGAGAAGTGGGCCCCATGTATGACATTTGGGTTAAAAAGAGAAAGTTGTATAGAGACTTTACCCATAAGGGTATTATCTAATAGTATATGTGAACATATGTAGTGGAGCAACCAGGTTACTGGTTAAGTGAGGGTAAATAGGATGCTCTTATTTGCTAAAATTGATATGAAGTAGAAGTAGGAAGATCTTTGAGGAACATAGGGAGAATATATGTATTCAGGTTTGAATATTGTATGTCAATTACATGGGATGTTTAATTTTGGTTCATGTAGCCGACCCCAATTTTGGGATTAAGGCTCTGATTGATATCTTGTGTTTGATATTTAAGTCTATTTTTGTTGCCTATTTTCTGTCTATGAGAAATTGAGATGACATTGATATTGTAATTTGCTCAGTGTCAGCATATAGGCAGTGTAATGTCTTAATATAACAAAAGGTGACAACCGTAATCCCAAATTCCCAGTAATTGATTGACTATTAGAAATTGAGACGACGTTGATATTATAATTTGCACAATATCAGCATAGGCAGTGTATGTCTTTATATAACATAAAGTGACAGCCCCCTTAATCCCTGTGGGTAGAGGGATGGGTTTGGCTGAAAGGGATCTGTCTTTATTTTATTTATAAAATGTATCTTTTGGTTGACACTTGCTTTTCTGTTGCTGTATAATATATAGTCGTAGTATGCTTGTGGATCACGTTGTGACTTTTATGTCGCTTATAATGCTTTGTATTATCTCACATTGCAGGCTGATGTTGATAACAATGGAACAATTGATTATGGAGAGTTCATAGCTGCAACATTACATTTGAACAAAATTGAAAAACATGATAATTTATTTGCGGCATTTAATTACTTCGATAAAGATGGAAGTGGTTACATTACCGCTGATGAGCTTCAGCAAGCCTGTGAAGAGTTTGGAATACAAGATGCACGGTTGGAGGAAATGATTAAAGAAGCTGATCAAGATAATGTAAGTAACTTGCTTTTTTTAAATCTGATGCACTGATGCTAATATCAATATCTGGGAAGCCAAACACTTTAGGAGTTTGGACTAAATCCGATATCTTCTATAAACTACAAACTCAAGCCATATAGCAGTTGAATCAATCATATACACTAAGGAGTGGAAAATGCAAATAATCAAGCGTGTTTGAAAAATTTTTCCTCCCTGGATGGGAGATTGCAAGATTCAATGCCCAAGCCATATAGCAGTTGAATCTATCATATACACTAAGGAGCGGAAAATGCAAATAATGAAGCACGTTTGAAATATTTTTCCGCCCTGCATGAGAGATTGCAAGATTCAATGAATATTATTGTCCAACCTCTATTGCTCTAGGTTGATCATAATGTTAGCTCCATGACTACTATTGCAAGGTTAGATGAATATCATGGTCCAACCAATTGAAGAAAACTGCTCTAGGTTGATCTTAATTTAGCTCGATGGGCTACTAGTGCTATTAATTTTCAAGCCTTGATATTTCTTCATTTTGAGTGGTAGTTTAGTTTTTTTTTCAGTGCTGCAGAGTATATTTTTGAAATTTAGCACCATGACGAATCCTAAAAGCTTACACTTTCTCACTAAAATAGTTTGAGTTTTTGGTGGAGGATAAGGATGGTAAAGGAAGTTATGACTATTTTTCTACTCCAATTTGTGGATGGAAAAACTTGGGAAAAATAATTTACCCAAAAATGATGATATGTCTAATCTTGGATAGAAATGCATGTCATGTCCCTCAAAAGATAAAAAAGAAGAAATGAAATGCATGTCATGAGTTCCTTAAGAAAATCACTTGGAGAAAATGTGTGTGAACGTATTCATTGATACACCTTGCAATTCAGGAAAGTAGGGGGATCAAAATAATGTCTCCAATTTAGTTCACTACTCTTTAATTGGAAATTTTGGTGTTGATTCTATTTGTAGGATGGACGTATTGACTACAATGAGTTTGTTGCAATGATGCAAAGTGGGAACCCGAAAGCAGTTCCTGGTAAGAAAGGTCAAGACAGCAATTTCAACCTTGGACTAAGAGAAGCACTAAAGATTTAGTCACATTCTGTGGGACTCCGAGTTCATTTTTGTTCTAGATCTACTTTCAATCTTTCTTAACCTTTAATGGTAATCTTAAAATCTTTATCCCTAGTAATTTATTGTTGCATTGTGTTAAAGATGAGGTTGTATAGCGAAGCATGTTCTCATATCATGGCTCTTAGTATAAGTTACAGGATGTGATTCTAATTTTTTGATTAGTTTTGCACTTGGAAAGGATTTTTTTCCTCCAAATATACAAATTGAAAGGAATGTTAAGTGTAATATTTCTTTTTTGTTACTAGATAATGGATTTTGGATGCCTCCACCCCCTCTTTTTTTTTTGCGTAATGTATTGCTTCCATTGAGAAAACTTAATTGTTTTTCCAATGACTTAAACACGTATGTTATGCACGGAGAATTATACTTCTCCTTGACTTTTACCCTTAAAAATTAAGAAGAATTAAATGTACTGATATTGATGATATTATATTTGTGATTTCTGTTATTATTTGGAGTATTTTAGTGGGAAGTGTGGTGGTTTAAATGGAAAAAAAAATGAAATTTTAATTTTTTTTCTTTAAAGAAGGATGTGTGCTGGTTTAATATGGTGAGAATTTTAAGGAAAAGTGTCAAAAAAAATAAAGTAATGGTGATTGTGTTTAATTATGAAAAACAATGGTGTTTATTAAAGGAAAACTTTAAGTGTAAAGATTAGAGAGAAACACCAAAAATGGAAAGCTTAATTAATGTAAAGTTTATTTTTTATTTGTTTTGAAAAAAATTATTTATACTCGGCTATAATTAGATGTCTAGTTATTTTAGGGCAACATTTGATGATGGCTGTAGGATTTAAGCATGTCAATTTAACTTTTTTATCCTTTTTAAATGTTAATGAAGGTTAGTAGAACACCACACCAACCCACCACCATCATAGCCAGACCACCTTTCTAATAGTCTTTTTGGTTGGACTGTTTTTAATGTATTGGAATGGACATAAAATCCATTCCATCAGTTCTAGTGTTTGGTTGAGACATTTTACAATATAATTCAATCCTTGACTTCTAGTATTTGGTTGAGGTATTTTATAACTTGGAACCATTATTCGAAACCAGCTTAAAAATCAAATGATAAGAATACCAAATAAACTAAATTACTGAGTAATGTTCACTCTTCCAGACTCCCTTCATCCCATGCAAATGTTCAAAAGAAAACCTGCATTTATTCTGCGTCAACAAGCAAAATAGAACAAAAGATATACATGAAAATATATGCGTCAACGAATATGTACAAATGTACAAATTAACAAAAGCATAACAACATGAGACTCAACAACAAGCAAAATACGCATAGACGTATAATAAAATAACAAAATAAGACTCTTTACTCTTGACTTCCTTGCTTATTAGCTTTACTTGAAACTTTACTTGCTCAATAACTTTCTTGCTTTAAAACTTTGCTTGCTCAAAAGATATAGGAAACACAAATATGTTCTTTGGAAATACAACCACCTATAAAGTAGATTGGTGAGAGTGAGGGGTAACTCAACGGTTGAAGATTCCCGGCCTCTTTGTTCTAGGAAACCCTAGGATTGATTCTCATCCTCGTCCTGTGGTTCCCTAGCACAAAAAAAAAGTAGATTGGTATTGCCGAACAATCCACACTAATTGAAAGATATGCGGTCTTTTGAAAATGGTACATGATCTTCATTTACCCCATGTCCAAAACCCAACTCTT
The DNA here is from genome assembly GCA_016808085.1 of Suaeda aralocaspica. Lineage (NCBI taxonomy): Eukaryota > Viridiplantae > Streptophyta > Magnoliopsida > Caryophyllales > Amaranthaceae > Suaeda > Suaeda aralocaspica. The sequence continues at coordinate 932,151 of PYUH01000590.1, read as the reverse complement.
AAAAAAAATCCTTTACTAAACAGTGAAGCATCATCACACCCTAATATGGAAATACAACGTTAAGGTAACACATATTTCGCTCGTATGGTAACCTCATTTGGCCTGAATAAGGACTCATGTTCTGTTGAAAAACCTCGACTTGAAAACGATACTTGGCTTGCTTGTAATTGTCATTACTTTGAATTTATACTTTGAAATAAACTTATGAATAATAACTTTCACTTATAAACTTGACTTTGATTTTAAACTTTGACATATCTTTGAAGTATAACTTGACTTACTTGAAAACTTGACTTTCATATGGTCAAAACTTACTCAAAACATAGTCCAACTTTGCATAAATGTAGCCAAACATATACATGACTTTTAAACACATGGAACATGCATGTCATTTTAGACTCTTAAACTTCACTTTAAAACATGACTTCACTTATGTCTTGAATTTAAAACATACTTTATTTCACTTTATATACAACTCTAACAATTCAAACACCGAAAAGATTTGGAAACACGAAATATGAACATAGAAACAACAAACCAACACTTATACATTACTCATGCCACTTTTAGTAACCTTATAAATATAGTAAGTAACCTTGAAAATATTTTTGAAAGTTCCTAAGAAAATAGAAAGTGAATTTTTGAAATTCCATTATTCAATTTAAGTGATATAAATAGTAATTAATTAAGGAAAAATATTATTTAGTGATAAAAAATCTTGTTTTAGTTTTCAGAAACCTTTACATTAGTTATGATCTTCAAAAACAATTTTTCATTAATTAATTAAGGTCTAATTAGTCTAAATTCAAAAAACCGTCAATTTAAGAGATAAAACTCTTTAAAATAGTTGAAAAGTACTTAATTGATTCATTAGGCCGTAAAACCAATTTTAGAAAACCCTTTTATACTTATTTACTCCAGAAAGAAGCTATGGATGAGTTATATTTATATTAAAACTCTTATGTGAATTTATTTTCAAAAACCGCCAATATAAGTTCAAACCGTTAACAATTTTAATAAAATATTTATAAAAATTGTATTGGCATGAACTGAATTTACTAACCCTAGCCTTAATTTGTATAAGGAATACATTAAAAATAGTCTCGTAGTCAAATTTTAGATTTAAGCCTTTCGAATTAATGAATTCGGTAAAACTCGCAAAACCGCAAATCTACTAATCAAGTTTTATAGCCATATTAAACTCATCTAAAAATCATGATAAAATGACATAACATCACAGATAGTGTAACAAGTCCAAAAGTAAATATATCAAGCATTAGACGAACCATTAAACTCCTCAAATAATTCAAAATACCAAAAATTCAGTTTTTCATACAATTCCTAAGGAAACATGATTGTTTGCTCGACTCCAAATTTCTAAAAATTATGCTAGGACCATATCTTACAACTTTCATGCTATTAGACTTTTGGTAGCATGCACATACCTCGATCGCAAAAATCTTTAAACACTTTAATCGCTTCTTCAATGAAATATCCTCCTTGCATATATGAGAAAAATACAAAGCCAACATTAAAAATTCATCCAACACTTAAAATATGTTATATGACTAATATAAAACCTTTAGCAATAATTTTCGTGCATTAGTTGATCATAAAAATTAGTATTTTAGACTTATAGTTAGATTTATAAATACCGCTCATAAACCGCTAAATCAATTTAATTGACTAAAATTATGGAATTAATTTACAAAAAACATTTTTATACTTTCATAAACTCTATACTTACATTAGAACAATATAATATTAATATCTTGAATTTTAGAAATTCATTTTACACAAAACAAATTTTTTGATCTCTGGGTTTTGTTGTTGATATGTTGTTTTGCTGCTTTGATTTGTGTTTATTATGCCATATTTTGAAGTAATTTTGAGATAAACTGCTGCCAATGTTCATAAATTTAATGAAGATGATGTTCAAGTCAGAGAGAAAAAGAGAAGCGATATGTTGATGCAAGCAAAAATGAAAAAAAAAAAAAGATGCATATATATATATATATAGTGTGGGGAGGGTGCATATAAGTCATAAACGACGAATGTGCTCCGGGTGTACCTAATACCCTTTGATCACTTAACACCCATATTAGCAAGCTCTCGATAGGGATTGCAACGGGTCGGACTCGGATCGGATTATGTAAGATCCGACTCCACCTCCGATTGTAGTCTGACTATTTAAATGGAGTCAGAGGCGTATTTTTTCATGGCGGAGTCGGAGCGGATTTTTTTCCCTCGGATTTAAGCGGAGGCAGTCGGAGCGGAGTAATTGCCAATTCTAATGATAAGTTGATAACCATTTAGTAGCGGCCGTATATATGTATAATTAGTTATTAACACATAAATTATAGTTTTATTAGTTTAGTAGAAATAATTATAATGATAAAGATAATAAAATAAATGATAATAATTGTTATTATACCTAATAAGTAGAGAAATAAAAGGCGGAGTCGGAGTCGGAGATCCGGCAGAGTCGGATTAATTGTCGGATAACTTGGATTATTTTTAGCATCCGACTCCGACTTAAACTCGGAGTCGGATTTTTTTGGCGGATTCGGAGGCAGATTTTTCCTCGGATCGGAGCAGAGTAGGGTCGGACTCGGCCTGAACTGCCATCCCTAGCTCTCGATCAACACCTTTGAACTATACAAAAATAATGTTATTCTATATACGTTCCCTGAGTTTGGATAATAATGTTGCTCTTCGGGGCGATCAGACAAGAAGAAATGGGTGTTTAATTCTATTATCAATATTAAATACTATCTCCATGCCAAATTATTTGCAACGATTTGATATTTTTTTCTCTACTTTATGTCAAATCGTTACAACTAATATGATACGGATGTAGTATGTAGTTCCATCGTTTGATGGGTCAGACAAACTAACGAAGGAGATATTAACCGACATAAATGATTACTCAGAAAATACAAATGGCACATCTTTTTAGCAACTCAATAATACACCATGGATCCACTCAATAAAAAGAAAAAAAAAAAGCACCATGCATGGAAGGAATTCTGCATTCAAAAATACGTATTGCATGAGGTTTTGAACAACCACTTGCAACTCATGTATGGACGATGAGAAACGACATAGTTGCAGCTGCAATTATTGATTTGTTATATATTCGTAGGGAAAAGTACAATGAATGTCTAACTTACATATACTTGGTGTCTCAGACTCGGAATAAACGGCTTCTCTTGGACCATCTATCCACATATATTGGTGATATATATGGACTGATAATTGACAATGAGAAACAAAATCGTTGCAGCTGCAATTATTAATCGATTTGTTAGACTCGTAGGGACAAGCACAATGATTGTCTCCAACATGGGATAAGCCGCTTTTCTTGGGCCATCCACATATACATGGATCAAGGATGATGAGAAACAAAATAGTTGCAGCAGCTGCAATTATTGATTTGTTGGCATACGAGTCAGTGATGAGTAACTGAAGCGGCAACCTCCTCTCAGGTCAGTACCTCGTATATATACACGCGTCCATAGCAAACTAAAAAGCACACTTAAAAAGTGTGCTCATCAGCTATGGCGGTATAATACCAAGTGGGTGTCGCATGAGGCCAATCAGGCCACACTGGTAACACCCCTACTAGGGTCAGAGTAGAAGAAGCGGATAAAATGGTGGCTCCTCTGGTTCAGATAACGAAGGCATGCAAGAACTTGCTACCTAGCCACGGTCAATGAATGAACGAGTTACAATTTCAAACAAGCATATAATATACCTTCATGTTCATTCAGATCAGACGAGGTGGGGGACAAGTATATGATATATTCTTTAGCATTAAGTAATACTTTCTCGGTTCACTTGACGTTAATCATGACCGATGACCAACAAATCTTGGTTTCTTGAAAATGCCTCAAGTCCGCCAAACATATATGGATCTTAGGGCATCCACGTACAACAAGAGGCTTGTAAGTGGTATTTTGAAGTTTGAAAAATAATCCCTTGTTATTAGTGGGGTGGGGTGAGGTTTAAAGTTGAGAAGGATTTAGAATTAGTGGTTAAAGTTGAGAAGATTTAGAATTAGTGGTTTGTATAAATGAAGTGATAATTTGGTTGAGTATTGAGTAATTGTCATGTTGTTAAAGGTTTGTTGAGTAATGGACCCTTTCTACATACCCTTCAAAGGTTTCAGCTATTAGTGATGAAAGGTTTGTTGAGTAATGAGTTTGTGTAAAAATAATGTGGCATATGGACTAACCCTAAGAGGTTTGGACCATATATTGTGTATCAAGAGTGGTTTTTAGGGGATGCAGGGTGGTCGACGGAACAAGGCTCCCAAAATTTAGAGGCCCGGACTTTGAATATATAGATATTAGTTCTATAAAAAACATAATAATGCAATTGGAGTAGTGGAAGAGCACTATATGTGTGTTTTAAAAGTCTAAGGATCAGCCCTTCTACCAATATGGTTTAAAACTCAAATTTTATTTGGATTTATTCTCAATTCTCTCCACCTTCCAAGTTTAATAATTATCCATCACGTTCATTATAAACTTTTATCTTCTAAAATTAATTTTTAACATATAAAACTTTGATTTTGAGATGGAATTTGATTGTTAAATCATTGTTTAACTTTCATAAATTTTTATATATGCATTTTGTCAAATCTTCTAGTTTTACCAATAATAAAATCCTTTAAAGTAATCATAATCAAATACAAATTATACTTTTAATTATTTAATTGAATAGACGATATAGAGCCTCATTTTGAGAAGTTGTAAGGGGCCCTGTAAACGTTACGTCATCTTAGCTCCGCCTCTGTTGCAAATACCCTTAGCTCACATTTTTGTCACCTTATCTTCAATCATCTTAGGTAAAACCTTACGCAGGTCAGCTTTAGAGGATGGTCCAAATGTTGCGATCATACACCGAATGTATGACCCCACGTCATGTGTGGGGCTAATTGTTTGAGCCAAATTCAAGGCCTGTTGGAGATTACATATAAGGTGTAACAAGATTAGTTGAGTAATTGGTTAGCTAGGTAGTTAGAAGCTCACAAGTTGGTTAGATGATGCAATTAGTTGTATATATAAATAGAAAACTTGATATATTTCTCATCGAATTGTATTACACTATATTGCTTTTACAGAAATAATAAAACACTCCTTCATTCTCTTCTTCTTCCTACAAGCTACTCCCATGGCTACCACCTTTCACTTTCTTCCACCATAACCGCGAATTCTAACAAGGCCTAAACCCAACATGTATAGAAATTACCATTTTGCCCCTAGTCAAATAAAACTTAGCATACATGAACTTATTTTTGCTTATCTGAACTTATTTTTGCCCTAAGCTAATTACCCAGGATTTAGGCCCTGTTCTCTTCAACTTATTTTTGCTTAACTGAACTTATTTTTGTTGATCTAAACTTATTTTTGCTAAACTGAACTTATTTTTGCTGAAATCATTAACAATTTATTAAGAATTAAAACTTATTTTTGCTGAACTGAACTTATTTTTGCTGAAAATAAATAAAAATAAGTCGAGGAGAACAAGAACTTATTACATGGGGGGCAAATCTCAGATGCTCAATAATATAATACACTACAACAAAACAGCATTTTTGCGACGGAAAAATTCCGTCGCTAAATACTTAAATTCCGTCGGAAAAAAGCTTTGCGACGGAATTCCGTCGGAAACTTGTCGTCGCTAAATCCTTCGTCGCAAAATTTTAGGTTTTCCTACGGAATTTCCGTCGTAAAACTTTTGCGACGGAATTTTCCCTCGCAAAACAAAATTTGCGACGGAATTTTCCGTCGCAAATTTGCGAGGGAATTTTCCATCGCAAAAGTCAGCTTTGCGACGGAATTTTCCATCGCAAATTTGCGAGGGAATTTTCCATTGCAAATTTGCGACGGAATTTTCCATCGCAAAATTCAGATTTGCGACGGAATTTTCCGTCGGAAATTTGCGATGGAAAATTCCGTCACAAATCTTGCAAATTCCGTTGGAAAATTCCTACTTCCGACGGAAAATTCCCTCGCAAACTAGTGCTCAATTTGCAACCATTTAATTTTCCATTTTTTTTGCGACGATAATTTCCGTCGCAATAGTTTTACGAAATTCTTATATGACAATTTGCATATTTCCGTCGGAATTTTGCAATTTCTTTCTAAAAACAAAGACTACTTCAAACCCTAATTTATACCTGCAAATCTTTATGTAGACCAACACCATTTCCATTCTGTTGCGATGATACATTCCATCGCAAACTATTTAAAACATAAATAAATTAATTTCTGTCTTACAGCTACCATAAAATACTACCATAACAAGTTTAACAATAATAATAATTGCGATGAACTAAACTATATATCATGAAATACAAGAGGCCTAGGTAACTAAACTGGAGTGCCTTCACCTGCGCCACTACCCGAGTCATCTCTGGGGTCTCTACGACGACTCTGGAACGGAGAACAATAGTCAGTGCCGAATCCCTGAATCCGACTCATCAGCTCCTCCATATGCTCTCTGTTTCTCTGCTCCATTGCGGCCATCTCTGCTTGCGTCTCTTCCTGACCTCCTCTCGAACCTCCTGCCTTAACTCATCACGAATCTGGGTCCTGTTTTGCTGCTAGAACTCTTGCATCTGGGTTGTCACATTCTCTACCCTCTTGTCAAATGTTCTTGCATTTGTGAAACCGACAGAGGGAGTGTACTGTTGTGACGATCCACATCCCTGAACGACCCGTAGTAAAGCTCAGCACCACTACCAAGACCTTTGACGCGACCTTTCTTGCTGCGCCCACCTGCTGCCTCCCAATACATCTCATTTGGCGTCGATCTTTGGAGTTTCCGCATTGGATGAATCCTCAACCTGGTTCTGAAATGTTTCCTACAACATGAACTTGATTGAAACAAACATAGTAATAGACGAATACACATAGACAACTAAAAAATGACTCCAAACACCTACTACCTCAAAATGCGTGTTTACTTGCCTATTTCATTTCCGTCTCTTCCATTCAGCTAAAGTAGCTTTAACAATCATATACTGCATATTTAAGAGTGTCTTGTTTTTAATTTGTTGAAAGTGGCATTAGTCCGTTACGCTGAAATTCACTCAAAAAGATCCAAAATCACTATAGTGGGTAATATATGGCCAAGTCACTATTTGTTCTTCATTAAGCTTATAATCATGTAATACATTCCTAATCAAGTTATTACAGTGTTTAGGCATCAAGTTAGGTAAGTCAACTTCCAAGTGTTTTGAGCTCAATGTGACCCAAAATGACTCCAAACACCTCAAAATGCGTGTTTACTTGCCTATTCATTACCGTCTCTTCCATTCAGCTTAAAGTAGCTTTAACAATCATATACGCATATTTAGAGTGTCTATGTTTTTAATTTGTTGAAATGTGCCATTATGTCCGTTACGGGCTGAATTCACTCAAAAAAGCTCAAAATCACTATAAGTGGGTTATAATGGCCAAGTCACTATTTGTTTCTTCATTTAAGCTTATAATCATGTAAACATTCCTAAATCAAGTATTACAAGTGTTTAAGGCATCAAGTTAAGGTAAAAGTCAACTTCCAAGTTGTTTGAGCTCAATGGGACCCAAATGACTCCAAACACCTCAAAATGCGTGTTTACTTGCCTATTTCATTACCGTCTCTTCCATTCAGCTTAAAAGTAGCTTTACCAATCAATACTGCATATTTAGAGGTGTCTATTTTTTTTTTAATTTGTTGAAATGTGGCATTATGTCCGTTACGGGCTTAAATTTTTCTCAAAAAGCTCCAAAATTTACATACCACATTCTTTGCTTGGGAGTTGCTGGCACCTTTCCTTTCCCCGGGACATACCTTGAAATGCGTACGCATGAGCAGGCTACTGGGGTTGGTAGCTTGCCATCATTCTGCTTTGCCTGCACATGTGACGGAGTCGGATAGTGTAAAAGTAAAATCGTATAAAGTATTTAACTTCACTAGTGGAAAAACGTCATTTGCTGCGGTTTTTTCCCGGTATTTGCTGCGGTTTTGAACCGCAGCACTTATACGCAGCAAATGATTGAATTTTATTTGCTGCGGTTAACGCAGCAAAAAATTGGGTTATTTGCTGGCGGTTATCATGTAACCGCAGCAAATAACACACAGAAACTGGAGGGAAACGGATTATTTGCTGCGGTTCTTTGTAAAACCGCGCAATAGTGCAGTTTCCCACCAAAAAAACACATTTGCTGCGTTTTGTGAATACGCGCAAATAAGCACCCAAGAAATAAAATTTTTTTTTTTTTTTTTTTTTTGCATTTAAGCAAAATTAGAAGCTGAAATGGTTATACATACATAAATCAATTATTTTCAATTGAATTACACTCTATCACAATAAAAACACTTCTATTCAACCATATCTATACATTCATTCACCCATTCCGATTCTTATTCATTCATTCAAGCATTACCATTCATAAAATCAATCATAAGCTCAATCTCATCTAAATACTCATTCAGCACCATCTCATTCAACCATTCTTTGTGTCAATCATTTATATATAGAGTAGTCTCATTCAATCATTATTTTATATATGTTCTCATTCATAACTCATATATACACAAGCAAAATTCATTCACAAGCATTCATATATTCATCATTCAACCAACATCAACAGATAGCCACAAGAACCATCCAATAATAATGCGCACATCAGATATAAAGCCATGAAACACTGACCAGTACTCCACCCATTGAATGTGTTATCAAGTTAACTTGCCTTCCTCCAGACGCTTTATATGCTGTTTCCAGTTTCACTTAAGACCATCCATTAATTTGTCAATTCTGATAACACCACATCAAATTTTCAATTTGGACTCGGAAACCATTGAACATTAAGTGTGCACAATCAGATAAATGTAAAATGAAGACTATAACAAAACTTTGGAACCTGAACTACCTATTGCTTTGCCGAAAATCATAACCATAGCCAAACAATTGGTGCCCTTCTTAATCCACGTTCACGAGCATATAATCATATCATGGAAAGGGTATACCTCTGTCAGGTGGAGACATTTCAAAAACTGAAGCATTAAAGAAGACAAATTCGTTAGCTCTACTAGATCAACCTATAAACGTTCACTAGCAAACGAAACTCAAAAAAAAAAAAAATATGAAGTCGCCCAACATAAAACAGGTATTAGTTTCAAGATTCTAGACAGCTCATTTGTTAACCTCCTTTTTTTTTGGTGACACAGACCAAAATAGAGGGCTAAGCCCACCTTTCTTGCTTCTTAATCTCTATATTCACACAAAGGACGAGCGCAAAGCAGGCCTAATGTAGCAGCCTATTATGTTATACAGCAAGTAAACTCACCTACTGGCCAATTATGGGGAGTGCACGTTGTAACTCGGACCACATCATCTTATAATGGTCCGGCTTTTCACATTAATTTGACAAAGACTTAAAACAGAAACCATAGTCCATTCCGACCCTTATATCTTCATAATAAACTACTTACACAGTTACACACATAAATGAATCAAACCAACAGAATTACGAATATGGTAACAATAAAGCATTAAAAACAAAACAGATAATCATATTATTAAAAGTCATCAAATCAATCAAAGAAAATTAGAGGTACCCCTGAAATTATACCAGTGAAGGGTCCAAAATGTCATAGCATACAATCCATGATCATCAGGCACTATAATCTCAGAATTCTTATCCAATTCTTCAGTATAACTGACAAATTCATTAGAATATTTTGTCAAAATATCATAAATGAAAATAATTCTTTAAAGCCAAATTTACTAACACAAAAATAAAATTTAGGACCCTCAAATACATAAAACTACTTCAAATGTAAACATTCAATTCATCATTCAACCCCCCCCATGTCCACTCCCATCCAATCAAAACTAACCCCTCTTCTTAACAGACAAATCCTCTACACTAGACATACTCGTCTCAATCTCGGTCTCAGGACTACTATGATACTACTACTCTTCCTGTAACATCTCTCACCCAAGTCCCACCCCTCCATCTCCATCCTCTACTTCAAGTGCTTCAACAGCAGCCATGGTTATGGAGGAGAAAGAAAGTGAAGAGAAAACGGAGGAGAGAGAAGGTGTGTGGTGGGGAGGGGATAGGGAGACTAAGAGCGAGAAAACCCTATAGTGAGATGCGAGAATGAGAGAGGGAGTTAGTGTTAAGAGAGATTAGAGGAGAAAAGAGCAGAAAGAAGGGAAAGAAAAATGAGGAGAATGAAGGGAATTAGGGTGAGTGGGAAATGGAGGGTTTGTGTATTTTATAGCCCTTTCGTTTGGGCTGGGCTTGAACGAATTTTTTGGGTTGATTTATTTCTGCGGTTATAACCGCAGCAAATAATAAAAAGAACCGCAGCAAAATTTTTTCTGTGTATCACAACAACATTTGCGGCGGGTCTTAAAAATCTCAAAGAACCGCAGCAAATGTGGCCGGCCAAAATCCAATGTTTCTCTACTAGTCTTTCAAATACGAGAATGAATAGAAAAGATTTCTTATTACCATCTTCTTTGCATGTTGCACAGCTGAGATGGAACCTTGAAAGTGGGTGGGTTCAATGGGGTTATCCATCGAGCCCCTCTCCTGTTCTTCTTGTTCTGAGCACTTCTTCTTTGTAATTTCATCTTCTTTAACCACAGCCGCATGCCTTGTGGACATCCTCAGTGACCCATTTAGGCTTAGCTCCATTCATCGAGTGGGTGACGGTGTAAAAATGTCACGCAATCGATTCCAAGCCTTGTAACGAATTGGTTGTCTAACTTGAGGTTCCAACTGAGGATCCCAAGTGCATTCCTCTGCGATTCAAATCAAATGTAGTTATCAATACTCAATGTCAACAAAGTGTTAAAAAACCAAGTGTTTAATTTACTTAAAACAATTTATACCCCAAACACGTTCCACCAGTGACTTTTGGTGGCATCATCAACTCCTTGTAATTTCTCCAAGGGCGTTGTAGTATCCTTAATCGTTTGCGTTATCAACCTCTTAACCTTACATCTTCAACCTGAACACAACAACCAATTTTAGATATTGTTTAACGAAATGAAAGACAATTGCAAACAAAATTACAACAATGCTTGTCGAACATATGCATCTGAAACTGTTACCACAACGAAGTAGGCTCCAACCCAGCCTCCCGACTCATCTGTCGCTTGACCTGATTCTTGCCGAGGTGTAGCATGGTGGTTCACCTGAGTGTGAACCTCTATCTGAATTGACCATGATGATCCGGTGTCACGTTGCCACGCTGCTGTTGTTGCGATGACTCACCCAAGTTGATCACGGTACCATGATATTTGAAGTACCTTTTTTCCCCTCTTCTGTGCATCTCGTGAGTACCGCGTCCATGATACCTGATTCAATGTGTAACCACTATTACACACATACATATGAGTGACAATATTTATTAGGGACATCTGCACAATACATGAATCTTAATACTAACAGAATGCAAGATAAAGCTCTGTTGTTAAACAATAAAACAACAATACACATTTTCATTTCATGTAAATGGATCTCCAACAAGCGTTCATTACACATAATGACCACAACAATGGCTCAATACCTAAGCTAATAATCATCTTATTCCACACTTGCACTACATGAATGAAATAAGGTAACTATTCACTGCTTGATCTGTACTATTCCGTCCTACTGTCATCTAGGTATCAATGGTGTCCGTCCCTTCTTCTGAATCGCTTGAGCTCAGTTCAGATTCATCATCGTCATCGTCTGTAATCATTTCATCGTCATCAGAATCAGAGACAACAAAGTCCTCAACAACATCATTCCGGAATCTCGTTAGGTGGACAAGCGCTTGAAGGTGCGCTAGGTAAAGTTTCCTGTAGAAATGTATGGTCAACTGGCGCATCAACTACGACCTAGCGTGTGTTTGAACACAGCCCACATTAAACGTGATCTCGTTTCAGCTGGATAAGATGTAGTAAACCTGGTTTACTTGATAAGATAAGACAAATGGGTCATACTTAGGGTACTTTTTCGTATGATTGACTTCGACAAGCTTGTATCGGTCAGGTACTTCATACCCCCTAACAGAATCCCATCCAGCTACACTTAACAACATATTCTTGTACTCATTTTTCGCACCAGTGTAGACAAGTTCAATGATTTCACCAAAATTCCATAGTACTCTGAGCCATCTTCACCCGAAACTGAAACACCGTAATTCATAGTGGCTTTTTGACGACCGTGACCATACGTATGAAAGTTGAAACCACAACCATGATTTGACTGAAACTTCGAACTCGCTTGAAATGCCCCATAGCCAAGCTTGTAGGACATCAGAATTCGTTTATCGCGATGGACCTGTAGTACGGTGAAAATGGTGTTTAAAGGTGTAACGGTAAGTCAAACCTAAAACACAAACAATAGGGTTTGATGTTTGTACCGTATCACGAACCACTTTGGAATTAACTTCAATTTTTCTTGAACTGCTTCTCTGTCAAAGTCCGATGGGTTGAGAGAAGTGGTGTCCTCAACTTCCTACAAATGGATGATTCCACACCAATGACTAAAAATTAAAAGTTGTTCACTCTATGAATATCATGCCCAATTTTTGTCCTAACCTTTCGTAGTCACCCAAAATGCCGCAGTTGGACAGCACACAAAAGTGTGCATGTTGGAGTTCTTTCTGATCTAGAAATCTTGACTTCCCTTGATTTGTAACACGACCTGTGGACTGTGAATAGTTCTGGAACATCATTGTTATGTATGTCACTGTCAATATCAGGGTTGACATTCCGACCTGAGCCTGGTTTTGTGTCAAACTTGTAGTCAAAGTATGCGAGCAAAAGTTTGCAACCTCTTCAGTTAGATACAGTGTTGCATATTGAACCTTCAACACGGGCTTTATTCCCAATTTTCCGTTTCAAGTGATTTAACCTGAAATTATATTAAACAACTAATTACGTTTAACCAACCGGTTATATAAATGGAAACATAATAATTATGTTTGAATTCCTGGCTACAACCTTCAAATGGATACATCCATCGATATTGAACAGGTCCACACAACTTCGCTTCAAATGGCAATGTATCGTAAAGTTCCATTGAGTTGAAAAAATAGGAGGGAAAATCTTCTCTAGCTTGCAAATTATCTCCGCAATGTTTCTCTCCAATCGTCCATGTCACTTACTATAATAGTGTAGCAACATATATCTCGAAAGAATTGACATCTCTGTGATTGCATTCCATACATGAATGGCAAAAATTCTTAAGAGCAACAGGGAACAACCTTTCCATGAAGACATGACAGTCATGACTTTTCATTCCTTCTAATTTACAACCTTGTAAATCACATCTGCTCAAATTAGAAGCGTACCCATCAGGAAACGCAACTGTCTTCACCCACTCACACAACCTTCCTTTGTGCTCTATAAGAGTGTAAGGTGCCTTTGGCATGAATCTTTTCCTTGATCGTCTTTTTGTAGATGAGCTGGGGACGTTTACAATGAGCCTGGAGTCTAATCTAGCGGCAGCCGTGTTAGAAGTTTTTCCCTTGACATCCATATAGTTTGAATTAGTTGTTCAAAAAAGTTCTTCTCAATGTGCATCACATCTAGGTTTGGCGAACGAGAAGAGGTTCCAATAAGGCAGCCTCCCAAAATATGTTTTGCTTTGTCCAACCTTTTTGGCCTTTTTGACTTGTTTAAGGGCTTCGGGACTCAACTGCCTTCGGAGGTCTTCACACATTCCCAAAGCTCATCACCTGACTGATGTGTGGGAGGATCGCCTTTCTCAACTCTATTCTTACAGTTGGCTGTCTTGCTTTCCTGAAAGGGTGATCTGGGAGATAGGAATTTCCTATGGCAATCAACCATGTTACCTTACCACTGTTGCTTAACCAAATGCCTGCTTTTCTCCATGCAGTAAGGACAAGCTTTCTTACCGGCTGTAGACCACCGACATCATACCGTAAGCTGGAAATCACCAATGGTCCATAAGATGGCTGCTCGAAGATTGAAATTTTGTTTGTTGAAATGTCGTACGTAGTTGCACCAATGTCCCACAATTGTTTCAACTCTTCAATTAAGGCTGCATGTAAACATCTAAGTTTCCTTGGGTTGTTGTGACCGGGAATAATCAAAGAAAGGAACAAACTCCCTTTCATACACATGGAGGGAGGCAAGTTGTAAGGGGTTAAAATAACAGGCCAGCAAGAATACTTACCGCCAAATTACCATGAGGATCAAACCCATCTGTACACAACCCAAGCGAACATTACGAGGTTCAGATGTCAAATTCGTTAGAGCATCTACTAATTGTTTCCAAGCGTCACTGGCGCTAGGGTGTGCCATTGTGCCTTGCTGTCGAGATTCTTGCATGCCATGCCATTTCCTCTGCAACGTCTTTGTTTCAAACAATTGCTTTGCAATCGAGGAGTAATGGGGAGGTAAGTGAGAACATTCAAAGGCACATCGTTCCCTTAGAAGTCTTCTTGTATCCGTCGCTGTCACAGACCGTACACGTAGAAGCGTTGGCATCCTGTTTCCAAAACACATGCAACCTCTCGGGCATGCATAATTTTTTGCACAGGCATCTCCAACCCCTGAACAATCTTCTTCACCTCGTAGAAGTCTCGCCTATATAGGTGTTCTTGGAGCCGACTCACTGAACAAAGATGGCATAGCATCGAAACACCTAGTGGCAAATTATACTCGCATTTCAGCTAGTGATTTTAGAGGCCATCTCCAACCTAGAAATTGAACCCCTTCAACCCAAGTTGCTCAGAAGCCTTAAGCATATCAAGGAACGTTTGGCTTGAGCATTAGGTTCCTCCTTACATCTTGGGCTGGTGATCACCCCCTTGATCTTGGTATGTCCTAGAGCATCCAAAACCATGTCACGGTATTCATTGGATTTCCCCTTCGGAGGAGTCAGGAAAGCCTCTCCATGGTTCATCACTCGAGTAATTCGTGTGAAACCCTTGCGATACAAATGCAGTTTAATCGTTCCGGGTCATAGATACGTAAATTCTTGCATTTCACACAAGGACACCTACTTCATTTGGGTTAGAAGTCTGTGATGATCTTTACAATATTGAGGAATTCTCAACTCCTCTTGGAAAGCCACGGTTAAAGAGTACCCATCCCACCTATGATACATCCAAGTACGATCCTTTTCGTTTCATGTTGATAACTTCTACACAAGTCACATACGCCAATACTTTAGTGAAATATAATATTATGTTAAGGTCTAAGCATTGTCATTATTATGACAATTACAGACAAAAGCAATTTGTTTAGATGTGAACTTAAAATAGAGCTTCAGATGTGCTAATAATAGCATCCTAAGCTAATAATATTATTACTTCTAATCCGGATTAGAGCATTACCGACGGTTTACTCTTTATATTCTATCTTCACCTTTCCACCCATATTCTTCACTTTTTCCTACACTCAATGATGTGAAAGAGTTCTGGTAGGGTCTCTTCAACTGATACGGGAGAGGGAACTAGAGGACTACACTCAGATGGACAGTGTTGGCTGTTCACTTCCTGATGGCTCGGACCTCGATTCCTGCAAAACAAGGGAATAAAATCCTCGTAGATTTTTTCCCCTCCGTGCTTAAGTAAGTATTTGTATGAGGATTAAGGCAAATTAACAATAATTAGCAATTTGGTAATCTAGAGAGGGAAACAGTGAGAGAAATTCTCTTAATGTGATGAATGAAGATTTGATTGAATGTTTGAATGTTGAATGCCCCCAAAATGATGATTTTGAGGGGTATTTATAGCTTAGGTTTGGCGCACAAATAGGACGATGACATTTGTCATCGTCAATTGGTTGATGCTTGATCAGCCTCATGGGCTTTTGCATTCAAGCCTCAAGGCCCAAATTCCTCCTTTTTTTTTCCCTACCTTGTAGCCTCAATAGGATTGCGACACGTGGCAGAGGTTTCTCTTCTTTTAAGTATTTGTTGTGGACACGTGCCCAATCTTGCAACGACACATGGCCGTGTGGAGCCCACCTTGGTGGTCCAGTCAGTGCCAAGTGGCAGTGCCACCTGGACTTTAGTGGACACGTGGCCCAGTATTATGCTGACACGTGGCATGAGTTGGCGTGCCACATCATTTGCCCCTCATTGGGTGTTTGATCCGTAATCCATGCCCCAACTGACTCTCTTTCTGTTTCGGAAGTTATTTTGTAACCCTCCTTAGCATTATTAAAGCCGTAACCACCCCTTTGGATTTTTTGGGGAAATTCAAATTGAGGGAATTTACTCTTGTGCCCCTTCAAATTTCTTTATATAAGATATGAAAATGATTGTTCACAATCATTTCAATCATTGTATTTCACTCTCTCTCTAAAAGTTCCCAAGTTTTTCTCATCAAACTCCCAAGAAGCTTCAGGGGCGATTTCCGGCAACCTGTGGTGCGATTTACGGCGAGCTGTTTGCGCGTTTCCGGGTGAACAGTAGATTCTAGTTTCTTCTCTCTTTCAGGTATTACCGAATCTTTCTTTTCTTTCTTGTTTCCTGCTTTACTCTTGTCTTATTTTCCAATGGCTTCTCATGCGCTCTCCCCACATAAATGAGCAACTCTATTAACTCCTTCCGCCTCGTACTACTTGCTTGGCAACTCAACTCTGGTGGTTCCTGGATCACTTATTGTCTGGGTCTTTCCATACTTCCTCCTTCCTGTGCAGGAAGTTGCAAGGCAAGGATTAAACAAACTGCCTATAACAGATACTGCTACTTTAAGAGTTCCAGCATCTGAAGTTTCAGTGTGATCCCTCTGATCAGCAAGATCCTACTCCCAGGTTGGAAGAAGAGGATGCTGAAGCTGCAAAAGCTCCCGAGGAAGGATGAAGTAGGGAGATCCTACTGAAAGAGAGAGGTTCTGAGGCTACCACTTCCCAAGCCTAAAAGAAGAGAGGCCTATCCTGGTGCTGACGATGTAGTGATCTCGATTATATGTAGATGGTTGTAAATAAGGATAACTGAGTAGTGACTTAATTTTCAATAATGAGTATTTGAGTTGATCACCCTAACAAGGGGGAACCATTCGGATGCCCCGAACACCTTCCCTGTTTATACTGAAGTAATTGACCTAGGACTTAGGTTTCCCACTCCTTATTCATTTTTAATCTCTTCAAAAACGATATACATTGGCCTATGTAACTTACTCCAATTCTTGGGTTCACATAATGTCTTATGTACTTCTTGTGGCCTTAGAGGAGTGAAAGCTTCTTCTAAGGTCTTCCTTCATCTTCACCATCTCTTTAAAGGCCTCCCACTGCAAACGTGGGTGGTTCTATCTGAAAAACGTGCAGGGGTTCCTCACTTGTGAGAAAAAGCCAACAAGGTCCCACTGGAGGAACCATTTTGTGTTTGTGAAGTCCCATGACAAAAAACTGTTAGAATGTTGAAAAACTGGAATCCTTTTCCAAATACCTAGTAAATCCTTTGAGCTTCCTAGATTGAGTGACAATGAGCAAACAAAACTTAGAATATTTAGATCTACCACAGTGGGAGATAAAAAACAAACTCTGACAGTTCCCTACAACGGGATCCCCTTTAGCGAATTCTTCTTAGATCGCAACTTTCCTATTGCTGCTGGTGTAATTATGGGGATGAGTATAACCAGGGTAATTTTTGTTTTCATTTGATTCTGAACTTCTTTTCTTTTCCCATTTATCTAACCAGTATCCCTTCTTTTGCAGGAAGAAGCTCTTGCCGACCTCTTCATTCAAGAAAGGAAGTATGAGTCAAAATGAATTCTGGAAACAAGTTTCTCAAAAGCTGGGAGAGGACACTTCCACAAAGAAGGCTCAGACCAGGTATTTTACATTTCTGCAAAACTAAGACTTGCATTTCTGCATTTTTAGTTTATTAATAGACTTCCTCACTTGGAGTCTTCCCACTTGCCGGCTTGAACGCAAGTGGGTCTAAGTGGGGAAGTTAAGTATTTAAACACACTTCCTCTTAGGAATCTTATTGGGGACTTCCCTACTTAGTGACTTCCACTTGCCGACTTGAACGCAGGTGGCACAAGTAGGGAAGCTATATAATTGGTAGAAAGTCTTCCCTCTTCTTAGGAAGTTTAAAACTTTACTTTAGGAAATGTAATTTGCTTTTATAGTAACTTCCTCTCCTGTAGGAAGCTGGAGTATTTAAGACTTCCCTTAGGAAGTTTTAGGATCGTACTCCCTTAGGAAGTTTAGAATGAGTTAGGATTTTCCCCTCTTTGTGTCATGTACGTTCAACTCGGCAAAGTGGGAAAGTCCCTTGACTTCCTTGTTTGCGGGTTGAACGTAGAATGGCACAAGGAGAGGAAGTCCTTTTACTCCCCTTGGGAAGCTTTTAAGATCATACTTCCTCTTATGAAGTGTGTCTAACTTCCTGTTATAGCGAATCTCTTCCTAGGAAGTTAGAATTTTAGACTTCCTCCTTTGTGTCCATGTGCGTTCAACTCGGCAAAGTGGGAATCTCTTGACTTCCTTGTTTGCCGGTTGAACGTACAATGGCATAAGAAGGGAAGTCCCCTTTACCACCTTAGGAAGCATTAAGGACATACTTCCCTTAGGAAGTATGTTAGACTCCTTCCATAGGAAGTTAGAATTTTTTAGACTTCCCTCCTTTGTGTCCATGTGCGTCAACGCGGCAAAGGGGGAAGTCTTGAACTCCTTGTTGCCGGGTTTGAACGTACAATGGCATAAGGAGGGGAAGTCCCCTTTACTTTCACTTCCTTAGGAAGCATTTTAAGGACACACTTCCCCTTAGGAGTATGTTTAGACTTCCTCCATAGGAAGTTAGAATTTTTTAGACTCCCCCTTTGGTCCATGTGCGTTCAAACTCGGCAAAGTGGGAAGTCTTTGACTTCCTTTGTATGCCGGGTTGAACGTACACATGGCATAAGAGGGGAAGTCCCTTACTTCCCCTTAGGAAGCTTTAGGTTCTTACTTCCACTAGGAACTATTAGTTCACCAATTCCCTTAAGAAGATTAATAGATACTTCCCATTAGGAAGTATTAATTCATTACTTCCCCTTAGGAAGCATAATTTCGTTACTTCCCCTTAGGAAGATTTAATATAACACTTCCTATTAGGAAGTATTAATTCATCCTCTTCCACTTAGGAAGTTTTAATATAACACTTCCCCTTAGGAAGCATTAATTCATTACTTCCCCTTAGGAAAATTTAATATAACACTTCTATTAGAGTATTAAATTCATCACTTCCCTAGGGAAGTTTTATATAACACTTCCCCTTAGGAAGCATTAATCATCTTCCCCTTAGGAGATTTAATATACACTTCCCCTTAGGAAGTATTAATTCCACTTCCCGCTTGTGCGTTCTACGTCAACTCGGCAAACTAGGAAGCTTGGGCTTGGAGTTGCAGTTGAACCTGGGTAGGCACAAGAGAGAGTATTGTTAATGTTTCCTTCTAGGAGGTTTAGCAATGGCTTCCCCTTTGTGTCAATGTACCGTTCAAGTTATTGTTTTTGCTCCGACAGTTGTTTCATCTTAGTAGGATCTGTTGAATATTCTTTATACTTTCTAACAGTGTCGTTTTTCAGGAGACAAGCAAGCCTCTGGGAGGAAGACAAAGCCTTCCCATAAAAGGAAGAAGGAGGAAGTACCAGAAGCACCGGTAACAAGCTCAAAGGAGCAAAAGAAAGGGTGCTTTCCTCCAAATCTGCCGCTACTTCCATTGAGATCACTAAGTCAGTCCTCACACTTCCTCCCTCTCTGGGAGAGTGCCCTTGTGATTGGGGAGTGTGATTTGTGTAATGGGGTGAGGGAACAACCCTCCACGCTGAGCAAGATAATCCCTTGGAGAGTGACACATGGGTTAGTTGATCCTTTGACTGCCTTAACCATTCTCCAGAAGGAACAGCATTTCTGCCACTCCCCTCAATACATGCCCGCCTTCCAATCACTGGCGCTTCTGAACCTCCTTCTTCTCCTCCTGATGAGGACCCTGTTATTGGGTCTCTCAAAATATTGAGAGAAACATCCCCAAAGTGTTAGGCACAGGCTAGAGCTTCTGGGGGTAAGTTTAGTCATAGATTTCCTGTCAAACTATACGCTCATCTTCAGATAACCATTAACTCTCCCAGGAACCCTAATGCCATAGTTTTACCGTTCCCCATAACAGATGAGGCTGATCCCCCAACTCCTTGACAAGAAGAGGACCTCCCCTCAACCAGCAAGGTTGACTCCAACTACAAAAGGGGTGATATTAGGGAGATGTGTTAAGCTGTGGAGACGTTGAGTACAAAGAGTCACTCAGGGATCCGTCAGAGGCCACTTCTTCCCATCTTCAATAACCTCTCTGAGGTATGTTTCCAACAACTTTTCTTTTTACTCTCTTCCATTATTTATTCACTTGTAGCGACTAACGCTTGTTCCCTTTCTTTCCCTTCTCGTGCAGTCCTATGGTCCGTCTGGAACACTTGGCCAAACTCTATGGCTCCAGAGGCGAAAACAAAAATGCATGAGTGTCTATGAACAAGCTGCTACCTATGTAGTGGCACAACAAACAAAATGAAGCCAAGTGGCAGCATGCCATGAATCTCTCTCCAGAGATCTCAAAAAAACCAAGAAGACTATCAAGTAGTTCGTGGAGAGGAGGCATGGACTGGGCTAACCAGATCCATGGCTGACAAAGAAAACTGTGGAGAAGGCCGCCGCTGTTCTTGCTAACCAAGGCCGCTGTTGAAAAAGACGCCAAGGATGCAAGAAGAGCCAGTAAACTCAGAGGAATGGATAGCTGAAGAGGAAGCTCAGGAAGCTGAGGAGAGAAGGAGAAGATGAAAAATCAAAAGGAGGAGGCTGAACAAAAGATCTCAACCACGTCTGTTGAGAAGACATGGAAGGTCAGCCTTCCTTTAGAGAGATGTGCTTGGAAGCTTGGGGAATGGGGGTTAGAGGAATATCTAGCCTTTGACTCCTTTTAAAGAGATTGAACTATGTCAACATGGTTCATATCAAAAACAAGCTGAGCAACTCCGCCTCCCTCTTTTGATTATTCAGAGGAAGAAGACTTCAGATGGGAAGTAAGATGAAAGGAGAGTTTTGAGAAGGAAACCAGAAGAAGAAGAGAAAGCAAAGAGGCTCAGAAGTTCAAATGAACAACCATCAAGGCTGATGCTCTTCAAAAATTTATGACTGGTGTTTAAATCTTTGAACAT
>PYUH01000590.1:896504-909019 GCA_016808085.1 Suaeda aralocaspica | reverse complement strand
AAATCCCTTTCATGGTTTACAATCTCCTTCTGACCACATCAAACTTAAAGGTTCCATCACGCAGCCCTCTGAAGAAGCTCAAAGGCAACCCTTCAGAGAGGTTAGGTGTCTGCAATGATTCAAGATTGACCCTTTGGACGTAACTTCTAATGATTTTCCTCTCACCTCACAAATCTTAGCTAAGTGCATCCGCTTTTTCTCACGTTTGTTAGCCATGAAATATGTACAAGGTTTTTACTCAACTCATGGAAACTGTTGATGGATTGGTTAGGTAACTATTAAACCACTTCTGACTATTCCCTAATGTTGCTGGGAAATACGACACAAGTTCGTAATCCAAACCTTGAAATACATCAAGTGTTTGTATGTTGCCAAATGTTCTCTGGATCGTTGTTCCATCAAAGCTCTACTTATTCCATCTTAAACTTAACTGGGCGAGGAGCCTCATGTTGATGCAGCAAATGGGGTTGTCCAATTCATAGACAGAACGAACCCGCTTATATCCCCGATGATCCCCGTAGGATCATTAGGTCTTGCTTGTACAATAAAGCTCCTCACAGGTCTCCCCCTGTTTTTCCCAGTATTGGATCATTTTGCTCTCTTCTACGCTGATCTGCTTCCCTCAGCCTCTTCTTTCTCAACATCTTGTATCTCAGATTCTCTTCATCTCATGCTTATCCGATTCAAGAGTGAATGGAGTGAATCAGACATTTCCTTGGTTGCTGTTGTACCCGACGAGTCAGAACGACTCTGTTCACCTGGGCTCGTTTGGAGTTCAAAATATTCTCTTTGCATCTCTGCTAATGCCCTCCTTTCATTGATCACTTCTCTCTAGCATCCTTACCGAAGTTCTCTTAGCCTCAATCTCTCTAGCATCATGAGCTAATGACTTTTTGAATTCAATGAATTCTCTAACATCACATCTTGTCCTGCTACTTTCATTTTTGTCCTTTGGCCACCTCCCGTTTTGGCTTATACTTTAGGAGTGACAGGATACTTTTCTGACTGCACCCCAGTGAGCTTTCAATGGAGTTCTTTCCTTCTTGATTTTTTCAACTCTCCTTGGAAAGTTAGTTTTCCTTCACCTTGATCTTCTTGACACACGACTTCCCTTTAACTTTCTCCTGCCGAGGATCACCTCCTCATAGTTCTCTTGGAGGATGCTCCCGTAGAGCATCCTAAGGACTCTTTGAGACCTTCCAGATACTCTTGAGTTGACCCATAGTCACCGGTTTGA
This sequence comes from Suaeda aralocaspica, assembly GCA_016808085.1. Classification (NCBI taxonomy): domain Eukaryota; kingdom Viridiplantae; phylum Streptophyta; class Magnoliopsida; order Caryophyllales; family Amaranthaceae; genus Suaeda; species Suaeda aralocaspica. The sequence goes on along the minus strand of PYUH01000590.1, from coordinate 907,782 downwards.
TCCTCTGTTGTCTTTCCCTTTAGAGAGCCGTTCCTGTCCGGTTCATAGTTCCCGGATTGATCAAGGTACCGTGTCTCATCCTCAGTTTGGATGTGAACCACCAGTCCATCCTCCTGCCCTCCCCTCAGACGGCGCCAAATATGTAGAAAGAGTTCTTGGTAGGGTCTCTTCAACTGAATACGTGGAGAGGGAACTAGAGGACTACACGTCAGATGGCAGGTGTTGGCTGTTCACTCCTGATGGCTCGGACCTCGATTCCTGCAAACAAGGGAATAAAATCCTCGTAGGATTTTTTCCCCCTCCGATGCTTAAGTAAGTATTTGTATGAGGATTAAGGCAAATTAACAATAATTAGCAATTTGGTAATCTAGAGAGGGAAACTAGTGAGAGAAATTCTCTTAATGTGATGGAATGAAGATTTGATTGAATGTTTGAATGTTGAATGCCCCCAAAATGATGATTTTGAGGTGTATTTATAGCCTTAGGTTGGAGGCCAACAATAGGACGATGCACATTTGTCATCGTCTAATTGGTTGATGCTTGATCAACCTCATGGGCTTTTGCATTCAAGCCTCAAGGCCCAAATTCCTCCTTTTTTTTTCCCTACCTTGTAGCCTCAAATAGATGGCGACACGTGGCAGAGGTTTTCTCTTCTTTTAAGTATTGTTTGTGGACACGTGGGCCCAATCTTGCAACGACACATGGCCGTGTGGAGCCCACCTTGGTGGTCCAGTCAGTGCCAAGTGGCAGTGCCACCTGACTTTAGTGGACACGTGGCCCAGTTTATTGCTGACACGTGGCATGAGTTGGCGTGCCACATCACTCAACACTTCTATTATTTAACTTTTTCGATCTGCTTTATCTACTTTCAACTTAGACTCAAAAATGAAACATAAATAAATAAACAAAAAATCTCAAAAAGCTCAAAAAGCAACGCGTCTCGCCTAGGTGCACTTCATGCGCCTCTCGTAGGGGTATGCGCCTCACCTCCAAGGGCTTATTTGTTGGTGCCTTAGTGCGCCTTGTGCGTGACACGCCCGCCTTTAAAACTAAGGTTATATTTTTTCTTAAAAAAAGCCAAACGTGTCATAAACTCAATAAGTTGCATTACTACTCTGTTATAAATCCATCACAATAAGTTCCTAACTACATGCGTTTTAAAGAGTCATAATTAAACTTTATCTAAAAATTTGCATCGATTGGCACCCACCCGTGCATATCACATTGTGATTAAGGCAATTATTGTAGATTTACTATGGACAAGTAGTTTAAGAAGAGGATGAAGCCAGAAGTTCGAACAAAGGCACAAACGAAATTAGATGGTAAATATGATTAAGAACTAATATGATTGCAAACTTTGTATAATGCTATGGGTGAGTTTCTTACTACGACTACACGTGATCACGCACTAAGTTATAACGAACCTAAGAAATATTCTCACAATGATATCAAGTTTATTAAACTTCCAAAATTTGATGGTAACAAAAATCCAATGGCATAGATAGATTAGTTTAGACGTGTGGAAAAAATTTTCGAGGACAAAAGTATCGATGACTCTAAAAACTTCTCATGCTATCGTAAAGTTGATTGGATATGAATCTACATGGTATATAATAAATGTTCTTGGTCTTAGTATTTTGTTACATGCTTCCCCTACTACTATAGGCAAAAATAAAGAACAATGTGAGAATTTATTTTACTGAAGGTAGGTGTGTTTAATTTTCAATGGACAAACATAGTCGTTGATCACAGATAGTGAATTATGCACTAATGCAGCTACTAAGAAGATGGTGAAAGCTTTAAACTTGCAAAAAAGAAGGAGGAAAGAATCATCGCAAATTTAATTTAATTGTTGAAAAAAATCTGATTTTTACGGACGAAGAAAAGCAACAAAGAAGAACAACAGGCGAAGAACAACAAAGAAGAAAAGAAAATCAGAAAATTACCGAAGAACAGACAACGAAGAACAGGCAGCGACGAAGAACAACAACAATGCGCCAAAGACGAAGCCGAAGAAGGACAAAGAAGAACAAGACGACGAAGAACAACAAGAATGCGTCGAATTCAGAAGAACAACACTCTTAATGAACTCCTATTACCACAGAAACTACAGAAACTTAATTACCACATTCATATTAGTTAATAAATCTCAAGAACTCCTAATGAACTACAGAAACTTAATTACCACAGCATTTAGCAAAACAGAAACAAGATTTTCAATTGCACTATCGTTTCTCCACATCACTTGCAATTTTCTCTTGGTTGCCAACCAAAACATTGTCAAAGGTTTCTCAATTATTGGTATTCCGCAGACAGCATAAAATTGACATATACAAAAATACAAACACGAAGGTTTAGGCAATATACCATTTTCGAAAACAAACAAACTATAGGCTAGATATCAATTTCAGTATAATTTTACATTTCGAACAAACTTTTATTCCGTTTTGTGAAGTAGCAAACAGATAACTTAAGCAATTAGACATCCTAAAAAACTGTACAATATCCCTACACCACTTTCAAATCTAGAAAAGCTAGCTTCAAATCGATTACCACCCTTCACACTTGTGGATTGCTAACAACAAAATTAAATAAATTATGACGTAGTTTGTTAATATCATGTTTCATTTTCACTTCTATTTTTTGAGTTCCAACATTTAATTTTCTTTTATGGAAATTTAATTGGAAGCAAACTAGCAAACATTGTTTCTTTTGGTCATTATTAACACCATTTTTACATCCTACTTTAACCTATACATTCTTTGACTATTACAATAATCATGTATGTGTTAGTGGGTTGCTATATAGCAAAGAACCAGTCTTACCAACTAAGACTGACCAAAATGAGCAATGAGGCAGGATAATATGCACAAACTAAAAATTGAAATACAATGAAAGACAAACAGAACACACGACTGAAACAAAACACACGACTGAACCAGAACCAGAACCAGGGGAAGAAGAGGTGCAGTATATAGGTGTGAAGCAAAACACACGACTGAAACAAAACAGCAAAAGACACGACTGAAACAAAACAACAATTGAAGCAAAACAGCAATTATATAAACTAAAACCCTAATCCCAAATTATAATTCAACCAAGATCTAAACACACGAGTTATTAATTTGGGAAGTAGCAAAACAGCAATTCGTCAAAAGAATAATTAAAAATAATTAAAAAAAGAATACCTGCGAAATTGAAGAAGTTGAGAGTGAGAGTGTTGAGAACAGAGAATAATTCGTCGAAAAACAGAGAAATTGAAGCGACTGAGATGATGAAGAAGTGAAAGTGTAGAAGAAGAAGTTGAGAGTGAGAGTGTTGAGAGGGAGTTGAGAGTGTTGAGAGGGAGTTGTGAGGGAGTAAGGTGTGACGAAGAAGAAGGAGTTAGGGTTTTCTTTTTTTTTTTTTTTTGCGTGACAAAATGAGTAATAAAGAGCAGAATTAATTCTGTCGGGATTTTGCGACGAAATTTCTGACGGACTAATTTCCGTCGCAAAATTCCGACGGAAAAATCCGTCGCAAAATTTAGTGTTCCGTCACAAACTCATTAAATTTGTAAGTAGTTTCGTAGGCTATTTCCGACAGAAAAATCCGTCGCAATAGTAATAATTCCGTCGCAATTTTGCGACGGAATTTAATTTTGCGACGGAATTAAATTCCGTCGCAAATTACCTAGTTTTCGACGGATTAAAATTCCGTCGCAAAAAATCCCTCGCTAAAAACCTGTTTTCTTGCAGTGATATCTTAAGAAAACAATTAATACATACTTTACAAAACAATGGAAATCTTATACCACAAACTTACCTGTATGATAGAAAAGGAATGTCGCAAAAAGTTTCAACGTGTAATAAAAAAATTTCCAACCAAACAAAATTTTGTTTGTAACTTTCCTTTTTTTAGTTATGTTACTGCTTAATAGATAAATATATGAATCAACCTCCATAGCATAAAGTCAAATAATTGCACTTCAAATAAAAATCATAGGCATGAAGCTAAGTGACTTAAATTACGTTAGAGAAAAAAAAAATAATTGCAACTTTCACAAACTAATTTGACAATTTGGCTTAAATATTACAATATACTCGAGATTAGTAAATTTTGAATTTTAGTAACTAAACAATAAATTATTGGTATTCTATTTAAAAATGAAATTTAGGGGTCACATTAATAGAAGGGAAAAATATATGGGGATATGTAATTCATTGTGAATATATTGAGGAAACTATTTAAAGTACAAGAAATCCAAAAAGAAGAAGCAAAATATCATCAATATGCAACAGGAAAGTTTAAACCTAAACTTATCCATACCGTAAAGTCTTGTATAGAAGTATGTGTCTCAACCATTAGACCAAACTAATAATATAAGTGATTACTTTAGTACACATATTTTATTTGTTACTTTCAACTGTAGTGGACAATTTAATAAGTAGATTTTTTTTAAAATTGGGGGACAACCGTCCCATGTTTTACCATGGCTTTACCCATAATGATTATGACACGTGTCACGATCTCAACGATCTAACTATTGTATTTCGTACGTTATATACGATACTAATGTACTATCACCTCATTTGAAGGTACATTATCTATTCTATATTTGACATATTCCAGAAATTGATACGATTCTTCCAGCTTGCTGAGTTAAGCATCGGAGGGACATCCCGAGAATACTCTCACGTTTTGTAGGTTGGTCAAGAGTTCTCGAGACCTATCAGCAGATCCCGCTCAGACATAAGTTTTGAGGCGGGAACAACTACCATAGAGATCAATTATCTTCTTATTTAATTATTTGGGAGAAAATATAAGACACAATCATCTTATATCACGTACAGGGAAATAGGAGGATAAAAATAAAAACAGTGACGAATAATTAGAAAACAAGAATCAAACACATAGTTGAATCGCATTATCGATCAAGCAGAAGTCTGCTAGGACATGAGTAATTAACACAATAACATATATAAAAGATTAATTCAGTGATTTGATATGCGAAAACTGATACAACACAGGAATGACTTGCAAATGATTTTTCCTCTTCATTGTTAAGCCAAAGCTTTCCTCCGTGTCTAAGTCTTGGGGCTGAAGCCCGGGACTCAACTTCCAGTCAAAATGGTAGAGTAACATGGCTAGTGGGAGCTCAACGTTTGCGATGCCTAATGCCAAGCCTGGGCACTTTCTCCTCCCTGCGCCAAATGGAATTAGCTCGAAATTGTTTCCTTTGTAATTGACTGATGAATTTTCAAAACTTTCGGGATTAAATCTTTCAGGCTCCGGCCAATACTCTGCATCTCTTCCTATTGCCCAAGCATTGATGATAACACGAGTTTTTGTTGGTATATCATAATGCAAAATTTCACACCTCTCCATTGATTCTCTAGGTGCCAAAAGGGGAACGGGAGGATGTAGACGTAATGTCTCTTTGATCACAAGTTTCATATACTTAAGCTCTTCTAACCTTGTCTCCTCAACTTCCCCTTTTACGTCTTTGTAGACTTGTCATACCTCAGCTTGTTGTCACGTGCTGACTATTTTCCCTAGTCTCTTGCACGCTGCCTACTAGAGTCACCACCCGTTAGACTACTAGTCAAGGCCCCCAAAGGTACTTAGCAAAGCTAAGTGTGGATGTTGCTTGGCTAAGGAGGAGAAAGGATTATAAAACACAAGTAAGAAGGAAACAAAGCTAGAGAGAGAAAGTAGAGAGAGAAGTTGCTTGTATATTGCTTGAAAGTTAAAGTGTTTTGATGATCCAAAAATGAGGGAAAAGCCCCCTATTTATAGGGCTCCCAATTGAATCTAGAAACTACTCCACTCTAGAGAGTTCTACACAAAGAATAAAATAATAATATGTACTACCTTTCTAGAGGATTCTACAATATTAAAATATTCTAAAGTATGTACAAGGCTTCTCTAGGAAGTCCTAGAAGCTTCCGGATGTTTCCCGAGCCTCCTTGAGCATTCTGGACGTTTCTAGGCCTCATCTTCAAAATCTAACACCACCATGAGGTTCATTGGGCCTAAAAACGGTGGAACACCGAGTTTGAACCTCGTTAGAGAAATATAGCATTGTTGTCCTCAAGAGTAGTGCTTATCTGCACATCAAGTATTAACCTGCAGCACTATCTTTACCTGTAGACTGCCTACTACAGGGAGATAAGTGTTGCTCACACGACCCATGAGCGGCTCCCCTTGGGGATCTCTATGCCCTCGTTTCAATGTAATGTGTGGGTCATTGTGTCACTCGTGACATTGTGCTTTTTCCATAGCCTCCGGGTTCCTTACCAATTCCGACATAGCCCACTCTACTATTGACGATGAATTTTCACTTCCGCCACCTAGAAGCTCCTACATTATTTGTATGTGTAAGAAACATACAAATTAATTCACTTATTAATGAATAAATATAACCTACCTAGCTATCTAAACTCTGGTCATAGAGTCACCTTAAATATAAAAGTGTATTTTTAAAAAATAAATATACATATTTAAGAAAATTATTAAAACACTAATATAGAGTTCACTTTAAGAAGACGAAACACCTATGTACTTGTATGACTAAATGGCTAATATTTTTGTGATAGCACAAAAGTAGCAGAGTATAGACTATATACTAATATGAGCTTATGAGCTTGCATTCTACTACACTAAACTCCTATAATTTTGTGAATAGTTAGATTAAATTGCGATAAAAATATTTGTGAGCTACATACTAATTTTCTATATTATATCATTATATATTAAGCTAACTATACATATATCATATATGAGAGAAATTCAAACATAAGCTACACCGTAACTTAAATTAGACTCATTTAAGACTCTGGACCTACCCTTACTATGTCATACCTTCTAGAGTTCTGGGTAAGGGTAAGGGTAAGGATCTACTAAAGTAATGCACTACAAAAAAACGGCCATATAGCAACGGAGTATTAGCTACGGAATTTAATCCGTCTTTAATTTGGAGACGGATTATAAAATTCCGTTACTGAAATTATGTAGTGACGGATAGTTTTATTCCGTCTCTGAATTAGCGACGGATCAAAAATTTCGTCTCTAAATCTTGAGACGGATCAAAAAATCCGTCTCTAAAAATGGGAAGATGTAATGTCACTGCTAATAATTAGGGACGGAATAGTGGATCCGTCGCTATTACTGTTGCCACGTTATCTTATTAGACTCAGCGAGTAAATTTGGGAAGAAGCAACACTCTTTCAATTCTGTTTCTGAAAAAATCACTACTTCACTCTTTCAATTCATTGTCACCCACACTCTCACTTCACTATGAATTAAAACAAACTAAATCTCACTCCATAAAATACAATTGTGTTTTTCGATTAAAACCAATTAAACCAATTAAAACAAAATCAATCAGTTTGCTCTGAATGTAATTGTGTTCGCATGGTTTGATTTCGACCCCTGCAGTTCTATGGCCGACTTCAACGGTGCCATGGGTTCGAGATTGGTTGCATGTTAACACGGCGCCCCTGCAGTGGTAATCTTTGCCTTTTTTTGTGAATTTTTGCTTTTATCAGTTATAAATTAGGATTTTAGGGTTTCTTAAGATTGAATTAGAGCAAAAATTTCAGTTTTGAATATGAAACACGGCCTGTTTTAACTGATTCAATCTAATTTCAAGTAAACCCTAAAATACGTGTTTTAACTGATTCAATCTAATTCAATCTATCTGATTCAATCTAAAACACGCCGTTTAAATTTCAGCAAAAATTTAGAGAACCCCAAAAATTCAATCTAAAAATTCAATCTAACTGATTCAATCCGTGAATTTACTTGAATATGAAAATGAATTGGTGTTATTTTAAATTCACTGACATTTCTGGGTTTGAACCCCAATTTGGAAAACCAAGAATTTACTTAATTTAGAGAACGAATATGAATGGTGTTCAAGTATCAAATTTCAGTTTAGTTGAAGTTTATTTGATTTGGGGTTTTTTCTTGTGTTAATAATTGCTGCTTAATTGTTGATTAAGCTCATTTGTGCTGCCTTAAGTTGTTGTTAATCACCTGTTTTAAGTGGTTGCTCTAGTTTCAATAATCACTGTTTTAGTGGTTTTTTAAGTTTGGTTTCTTAATGGTTTTGAATTAAGCTCATTTTAAAATTATTTTTCTTGAATTGATTTTTTGTTTTTAATGTGGTTCTACAGCCTCCCTTTTCTTCACCCCATATTTGGGGATTTTTTGATTTCAAAAGGTAAATTGAAGATTGCCCTTTTTTTCAATTATGGGTTTTGATTAGGGTGGTTTTTTGGTAATTAATCACAATTTTTTGGGTGGAAAATTCATTTGCATGTAACTTTTCTAACATCAGTACTTTTCAGGGGTTGTTTTTTAGTTTTTGTTGTTTGTTTGTGCAAGTGACTTTTGGAGGTAAATTTTAGGTCCTTCTTTTGCGTTTTGTACTCCATCCGCCCTGATCGTTTTTGCATCCAATTAACACTGACTTCTCAAATTCCGCTAATTACTCAAGGTTGTTCTATTCTAATTTGTGTTTTCAGAGTTTTGGGAATTAAACTTAGAGAATTTTAGTTTAACATGTGGCGAGTCCACTATCAAGAAATTTTTTCCGTGTTTTGCATGCTTGTGATCTTCTATTGTTTTTGGATTTTTGTTTTTGATGATCTACACCTTTGCTCATACACCATTATCTTTGAACTAGAATGATAATATGTTCTATATTGTTTTTTAGGTAAGCTGCAAAACTAGCCCTTTCCTACGTATTATGAAGGTGGAATGTTCCCCCGTTTTTTTTCTTGCAAATGTTTTATTGGTGTATGCGCATTAAACTTGAGTCTTAATATCGACTAAATATCAAATAAAACGGGTTTTGAGTGACCTAAATACATTATTGGTCGAATAATGTCTGGTGTCTACCTACGCTAGTGGTTTCCCTTCACAGCTCACCTCTATGTCCCCTATCTGTACTTGACTCAACGAGCAATAGCTTTTCTTGTAATAGCATTGGTAGCTTTGGCAATCCATTTATGGAGTTATTATTACCTAGACTTAGGTCGAAAATATATAAAAGCTAGAGGCAGATTTTAGTAATGGTTGTTCATACTCTATTCCAAGTTTCTTTAATTTGGTTATTGGCACATTCTTTACCGTGACATTCTCTATCTCATGCTATTTTTTTTTGCTTATAAACCCTAACTACTGAACCCCTTTTTTGTTACTACTCCATTCCATTGGTTGTACAGAAATTTTTTTTTTGTTATTAGTAGCAATAGGAATGGAGGCCACCCATTAGAATCGTGGTGGTGTACTTTTAAACAGACTAGACGGACCATTCCTTTAGTTCAACAATGCTTAATTTAAAGTCGATGAGTTTTTATATATTAAGCTTGTCCAAAAAGATAATGCCCCCTGGAGATGGGCTCTTAAGTTGTCCCCCTTGGTGTAAATGTCGAAATATCCTTGCCGTCTTCCCCGAACCGAAGTAAGTTGCATCTTTATAGGAATGGATTTCGACTACACACCACACAATGGACCTTTCACCATGGGAAGAATGACCTCCACAATCATACTGCAAATTGTCCGGGACCACTTAATGAAGACATCAAAACCCTTTTACACTAACCATATTTTTTGATTGCATTTTTTGGACCCCCTACAATATGTTCTAGAAGGCATCAATGCCAGTTGTGAGGGAGCCTCTTTCCTGAGTCTAAATATTCTTTTATATGTTATTAAATCCGCAGAGAAAGCCCCCGTTTGTATTCAAGGTTGCAATGAGTCTTTATTATGCTTGTTGCCCGTAAAAGCGAAAATCATACATCTGAAAAATCCCACACGAGAAACGGGTAACGGCAGTATTTCATATCCTGCAACTTCCCGCATACCCAGAGGTTTTCATCTTTAATCAAAGACTTTGTCCAGATTGTGGAACATATGACTGACACTTTTTTAATAGACTCGCCCAATTACCTTGATGTGACCTTCCACATTTACCCAGACCTCCCTCTCTATCATGCCCTACGGGTGGCAGTTGTTTGTTTGGAAGGATCCACAAGGTCTCAAACAATGTCTTGTATGTAAAGCAAATCGATACAAGACCAACAGTAATGTAAATACCTTAGGCCCTAAAAAGTTTTGTATTATTTTCCCCTATTGGTCCAAGGTTACAAAAGCCTTTACGCAACAGAGTCTACGTGCTAAACAAATGAAGATGGCAAAAATGCGGAGAAAATCCAATGAAAGTAAAGATACTATGTCCCCTCATCCACCCCTCATCCCCCTAACACTCCGATGGAGAAGCTTTGGAAGTCTTTTCTGATAAACTTTAAAGAATGTTTCCTCATGTGAGCCACGAAATTGTTGCCTTGGATGGTCTGTTTACGCGATGGGATTTTCTCAAACATTGTTGGGAAAATCGTGGAAACCTTATCTTGTTGGCCAAGTTATGTTAACTCCTTATAACTTGCCACCATGGTTATGCAAAAATGAAGAAACCTTTTGTATTTCTAATCTTGATTATTCCAGGCCCAAGAGTCCAAAGGGAACCTTGACGTTTTCTTGAACCTCTATTGAGGAGCTGAAGCTTCTATTGGAGGTAGGGATGTCCAACTATGATGTGTCCCTAAGCAAAACTCCAACTAAAAAGCTGCTTTACTTTGGACTATTAGTGCTTTCCGCTTACGGAATGCTATCGGGTTGGGGTAGTGCAGTAGCTAGCATGCCATATTTTATGGAAACAACAAGGCCTTCACCCTAAAAAATGGTGGAAAACACGTGGTTTGACTGTCATCGGTCAATTCTTACCTAAGGTCATCCGATTTCGCCATAACAAAGCTCATTCCCTGAAAGAAACACCGACTTAAACTTTCTGACCCCTCCGAGGTACCCTCCGCCAATATTAAGTGGATATATGTTTGGTCGCGTGTTTCACTCTGCTAAAACGAAAGGTTTGAATCAAATAAAAACTTGATGGTTTTGGAAAGGAACACAATTGGACTAAACAAAGCATCTTTTGCAACGTTCCATATTGAGCAATCTCCTGTCCGTCATAATTTGGATGTTTATGCACATTGAAAAAAATGTGTTTGATAATGTCTTCACTGTGATGAATGTCAAGGGTAAAACTTAAGACAACCTCAAAGCAAGGAAGGATTGGCAAGTTTTGTAAACACGCCAAAAGTTAGAAGTTCAATATGATGACTCCTTTATGCCAAATGCTCCTTCGTGTTTGTCTATAGAAAAAGAAAGGTTGTATGTGAATGGTTGCAACAGCTAAAGCACCTGATTCATATTCTCAAACTTAGGTAGA
>PYUH01000590.1:758445-887782 GCA_016808085.1 Suaeda aralocaspica | reverse complement strand
TTTCTTCAAATACCTGACTTCAGTTTTTCGAGTCCTCTACCGTCACATTCATCGTTAGCAGCTTTCTCTTCTGAAATTCATCCTGTAAAAATTCGAACATATGTTAAGCACTTTAAATACAAATAGGCTCAAACTAAGGATCAAAAGCAATTCAGTTTTGTCATTAAACCCCTTAAAGAGTAAATGGTGAAACATTAAAGCAATGCTATTTGATAAATAATGTACCACAAATATTAGCGATTAAGGACGAGAAATTGAAACGTAAAACTGAAACTTGGAACCATTGTTTAGTTTGGGGAATAAAAATACTAACCCACACCTCTTGTGCCTTAGCATTGACCAATTTGCCATCATTACCACATGACTGTCATAATACAGCTCTGCCGCATGGGCTTACGCCCCAGATTCTTCTCCTGCTCATATTTTAATTAAATTACAAAACGAAAAGTTGTTTATATTATTTGTCCTACAATGCGCAAGTACTCAACTAATCAACTTAAATGAAGTTACAGCAAATTCCTACTGATTAAGCATGAGGAAAGTCGATGTAAACAAGTGGACAGTCGGTAATTATGAGGAAAATATGTTTGAGAAGCTTTTAAACATGTTACAACAGGTATGTACAATGGTGCATCAGGTAACATGCTATTTTAAAATGGTGCATTCAAACTTGGGTACATGCTAACTTAGGCACTTAAGGTGTAGCTACCTTCTTCAGCGGAAATAGACCCTTGACAATGGTGGACCTTTTGAGAAGGATTGCTTGTTCTATTTTTGGGACATTTGTCGGATTCTTTTTAAATTCCCCATCTTCTCTATCATTGAGCAATTGTTGCCTTATAGTAGGAGCACACCATTTAGCTTCATAAGATGGATCTTTCCAAACCTTACACACAATACTACTTAGACGCCTTGCACATTTGGAAATCCAACCTTTCTTCACCTCCGATGCATTTGACGGATCCCATGAGCACTCTGTGCTTCAAGCGTTTTAAAAAGTAAATGATATTGCAATTAGTAAGTACAATAGGCATATTCAAAGAATTTTTTACAAGGTATAAGGGAATAATAAATTCTTTCATAAGTTTACATTTTACTTAAAAGCGTTCCACCACCTGAGTTTAACAGATTCTGGAGTTTACTCCAATTGCTATATCGGACCTTTGAAGTAGGTTTTTTGTAAGATGTATCCGCAACTATGTCCAACTACTCGTCGATGGTGAAACCTAATAACACAAAAGGTTAATGCATTTGATCAAGGAGCAAGGGCAGGGGTACGGGGCAGGGCAGGGGGCAGAAGGCAAGGGGCAGAAGGCGAGGGCATGGGCTAATGTGTAGAATCCTCCATTGGTCATCACATTTCAAAAATTGATGCATCATTTAATATTAATGAGAGAAACAAACAGTCATAACATACTAGTATTTATTTTATAGGGAACCACTATCAAACTCACCATAGTGGAAGGTCCAGTACCACTTTTTCTTCTACATTACCGTTTCATCAGAGATTGTGCTTTCACGCATTGTTGGCATTTGGTTTCCTTCATTTTGCAGAACAACATTTTGGTTTTATGCATCTTTGGTTGCTGACTTTGCTGGTCTACATCTTCTAATTCCTGAGTTGCCCTACGTGGACTAAGTATAGGACCCATGCCATTGTGACCCCTCTACGCCGATTACTCATCTGCATAATATCATCTTTAAAATAGCCACTCACATTTTCAACAAAAATGAAAATACAAGACAAGTCAGCAAGCCACTAGATGTTTTTTAACAACACAGACGACATATGTTTTAGCAAAATCAAACTGAAGTAATAAAGTAGTATGTTTTGTTTTAACAACAAGCAGTTAAGAACAACTGAGATAATCAGAGATCAACAAAAATCATGTTGATTATTCGCTTCATCTCTTTCTTCTTCTTCTTCTTCTTCTCCTTCTCCTTCTTCTTCTCCTTCTCCTTCGCTTCTCCTTCTCCTTCTCCTCTTCTTCTTCTTCTAACTCGCTCCTCCTTCTTCTCTCTTCTTCTTCTTCTTCTCTTTCTTCTCTTCTTCTTCTTCTTCTTCTTCTTCTTCTTCTTCTTCTCTTCTTCTTCTTCTTCTTACAGGTGGGTGGAATGAAAAGGGTAGGGTATTTGGCATGGGCGCAGCAGCTACTTCCTACTTCGAAAGACCTACATATGAAGGAAGGAATGGAAAAAAGTCCCGAACAGATTACATAAAAGCTTTGGAGACTCAAGTTGAAGAGTTAAAGGCAGAAAATGTCGAGGTAAAGAAAGAATTGCATCAAACAAAAGATGCGCTTGTTGATACCCAAAAAAACGTCATTATAACTCAACAAGCTCTTGTCGATACTCAAGATCATGTGAAGAACGTTGAAAAACAAGTGCAAGCTATCATGCAAATGCAAGCCAGGCAATATCATCCTTGATTTATATTTACAGCCTTGTTTCCTTTTTACTCTTTCAAAGTAATCTTAAACTAAGCCCATTTTATATATGTGTTGGTTGTGGAGAACACCTACATATTTGGTCATGTAGGTTGTGTACATGATTTTTGTTGTTTTAGCTGGGTTAGTGCTCTACATCGTAGGCTTTAAAGCCTTCAAATGTAGCTTGGCAAATTTTGGAAGCTTTTAAATCACCTGGCAAATTTTGGAAGCTTCAACATTACCTTCAAAATTTTTTGGAAGCTAGTAGTGTGCTCACTGCCCCTTGTATTTTTTGATGTCCGGACAGTTGGAGCTTATGATATTTAGGCATTGTGATTAATTAGGAGCTCTAGGCATTGCTTTTGTTGTTGCAATGCATAGTTGGTGTATATGCCTTGAATGTTCAACAATAGGCCTAACGGTCTTAAAAAATGTATTATGTATATATATATATTTATACTAGTGTATTTATCTATTATCTTTGTTTATGTTGTGTTGTTAAAATAATTGTGTCAAATCCGTTACAAACAAATTTTTACAGGTTTAGTCACTTTGATTGGAAGACAATTGTGGATAGTGTCTCTTTAAATTAGAGACGGATAGAAAAAATCCGTCACTAACATTAGATAGGTAGTAGGCAATTGTTTCCAAAGTTAGAGACGGATTTTTAAAAGTAGAGACGGAATTCAGCAATCCGTCACTACTAGTAGAGACGGAAATTAGCAATCCGTCACTAAAAGTAGAGACGGAATTCAGCAATCCGTCACTACCAGTAGAGACGGAAATTAGCAATCTGTCACTAAAAGTAGAGACGGAATTCAGCAATCCGTCCCTACTTTTAGTGACGGATTTTAACCATCCGTCACTAAATCCGGTGACCAGACTTGCTACGGATTTTAGCTACGGAATATTTCCGTCCCTACTTTAGTGACGGAAGAAAAGTAATCCGTCACTAATTCAAATTAGCGACGACAAAGTCAGTAACGGAAGCAATCCGTCTCTAAATCCGTCTCTAAGCTTGTCTAGTGACGGATTTTTGGTGTTTAGAGACGGATTTGGTCCGTCCCTAAAATCAATTTTTTTTGTAGTGATGTAGGATACCCTACCATTGCCATCTCTAACCCCAAGTCCACAGCTAATAAGTGGGGAAGGATTTTGATTGGTTGCTTTTTTTATGTCAATTAGATTTTTTTTTAAAATTATTATTTATTGTAAAATATTTTTCTAGTTTCTGTAATATATTTGTTTTATTTTCTTTAATGTTTTGCCCAAGTTATTATTTATTATATATATTTTTACAAGAATTCTTTTGGTAAATAGTTTTCAGAATTCAAGATAATTTTTTAAAATTAATGGCGGAAAATTAAAATTAAGTTTTTTTTAAAAAAAAAAAAAATAATACTCCCTGTGTTGCAAAGTACTTGCAAGAGTGTGCATTCCACCAAAACTATGTGATAATGCACGTGTAGTAAGAACCATTAAAATTAGTGATATTTATTGAGTGAATGGCAAAATAATGGTAGAATAGGAAGAATAAAATAGGTAGATGACAAAATTAAAAGTATAATTGGTAAAATTTATGTGAGCCCCACAGGCCTATACGCTAAAAAAAGTAATGTAGGAAATAATTTAGGAAAAATTCATAAATATAATCTCAACTATGGGTGTTCACCTAATAAAAGACTGAACTTTGATTAATCCAAAAATGGACCCAACTTTCATGCCCATTTTCCAATTTTGGACCCTCTTAAATTTTAACTCGTAAATCCTGCTAATTATCCGATTTCTGATGAAGCAGGACCACTCGAAACCACCACCACAACCATCCCTTCCACCCAAAACCTCCAAATGTTAAGAAAAAACCGGATAATTAGTAAGATTTACTTAATTTTACAGGTTAAAATTTAGAAGGGTCCAAAATTGGAAAATAAGCATGAAAGTTGGGTCCATTTTTGGATTAGTCAAAGTTCGGTCTTTTATTAGGTTAACGCCTATAGTTGGGATTATATTTGTTAATTTTTCCAATAATTTAAAACACTCCTCTTATGAAAATGTAGCAAGTAAAAAATAAAGAGGGAGTAAAGTTTATAATAGAATTTATAAAAACAACTAAATAGATATCTTAAACTTTACATTCTAAAAAAAATTACGAAGTAAATACTTATCTGGGTATTAATTTTAAGCATTCAAAATATTTGATTTTTCACAAGACTTGTGGCCAATAATGGTCTATAATTCAAAGGATTGCCATAGAAACATGCATGTACCAAGCTTACCATTATAATGCCCTTGATATTGTCAGTTGTCAAAGAGAAATCATTTCTGTTGTGGTTAATGTTGCGCTCATGATGTCTCAATAGAACATCTACTAAGTCTTGCTGTGTGCTTTCATCATTTGGTTTACATTTATGTGCCTCAATAATAGGATTAAATATCCTATTTGTTTCTTGAATAAATTGTTGAAATTTTTTCTTTGTTCCACTGATTGTGTGAAGAAACTTGATCGAAGGGTAGAGGTCTGCAAGACATAATCCTGTACTAGTCTCTTTAATTCCTGTTGCTAGCTTTCGGAATGGTCCTTGTTCGTTGCCTTTGGTACTGAAAATTGCCCTGTTATTTAGATGATCATATTATTATACTTGGTAATTATTATACAGTGTATATAGTAATGCTAATATATATAGTCCGATAAAGTATATGAATTATTCCTACATTTCAAACATCAACTTAAGCTTTTGCTTAAGTTCTCTAGTCTTCTGAAGTCACAGAAAACATATTAAGCCATTAAGGGTGTATATAGATTGAGATATACCTTGACATGATATCGCACGCGTAGACATATAATTTGTTGCTGAGATCAACAACGGACCCTTCCTTAGCAGCCAAGGAGTTAATAAGACTGGTAACCTCCTCCATCCTGATAGGACGAAACAGCTGAACTCGCTTCATTGTAAACAACTCAAGTGACGAAATCTTTCGTACATTACGCCAATAATCACCGTACGGATCCAACCCAATATCAGTGCAGTCATAGAAGACCTCTTTGCAACCATTAGGACTGTACGGTTGCAAAAGATGGCATCATGAGTCTTCATTATCTCCCTCGCCATCTCAGCAGATGATACGACAATGGTGGACACTTCACCTAGTTGCAGTTGCATCACACAGCCATATATTTTCGATAGCTCAGCAAGGCGGCTGTGGATGGACTCGTTTTTTGAAGCAACTTGGTGAAGATTGCCTCATATTGGTAGCTTAGGAGGCCCTGGAGGCGACCTTAATTCAGTTTTTTTATTAGATTTGAAGATATAAGCCAATAATATTGTGATTAACATAATAGCGCTATTATTGATTATATCTCCATATTGGATTTTATTATTGTGTTTATCTATATTTTTATGATTAATATCTAATACAAGTCTCTACAACACAACAAGAGCATCACTACTTATAGTATGGTGAAAAGAGAATAGTGTCGTATTATTGTGATAATAGGGTATTTATGCACACCAAAGTCCAAAATCATGTATACGATTACAAGAACTGTTAAAAATTGGCACGACTTGCCAACTCGACCCGAACTCAACACGTCACTAGCGAGTATGGGTCGAGGACTTCAACCCATTTAAGTACACGGGTTAGCACGACTCGACCCGCCTAATAAGCGGGTAAGGTTAGGGTTTAGGATGGCAACTCGTTTAACCAGTTTATCAACCCGCTTAATCTAAACTGAAATACAACCTAATACCAGCACACAATCGAGCATTTGACTTTGCTGCTACTGCTACTATATTAATTAATATTGATGTATTTGGAAGTTGGAACTCTAATTGCCTAATTGTTATTGATGTATTTGGTTTGTTAATTGTTATCTTTCAACAATTCACTATTTGGTTTGTAAAACTAATTTAAGTACTACGTACTAAGTTACTTACTAGTAGTACTACACTACTAGTTACTATTTAGGACTTTTGGAGCTTTTGAACTTTGATTATGTCATAATTGTTGAAGGTTTGAGCCTTTGAGAATTGAGATAACTAGATTAGTACTCTTAAAAGTTAAAAGTATGTGAGCTAAACAGGTTAGGCGGGTTGTGCCGGATTAGCCGAGTACCCGGCGTGCCGAGTTAGAGTTGGGTTGTGTGACCCTTTTAACTAAACAGGTAGGGTTAGGGTCAAGGGTGCCCAACCCATTTAATTGCCAACTTGACTCGAGAATGACACGACACAACTCGTTTAACAGCTCTAACGATTACTAGCCACAAATGGCAATATGTAATACCTAGTACTGTTGTAAACCAACTTGCAATATTATATAATCATTGAATCAATTTTTATTATTATTATTATTATTATTTTGGATCATTTTGATTCAACATCAATAATTAGGGTTCAATTCAATTCATATCAACTTGTACAATTGATTCCTTAGAGTTCAATTCTATCTATCAATCATTTCCTGAGTTAAGTGCTATTCAATTTCAATTTCGATCATTTTTTGTTCAAGCTCAATTTAGTTCAATCTAATAATTGACTGAGTCATTCTCAAGTCAAAAAAAAGAAAATACAAAGTTGCTCTATTCAGGTATGCTATTTATATATCACAACTTTTTTTCTGATAAGTGTGTCTTCTTTGATCGGTTTGGTCGGGTAAAGAGATGGGAGCAGAGAAGGCAACAATAAAAGGATATGCACATCAATTAAAGACGGAGGATGAACTAGTGAAATATGAGGCTGATTTGATCGATGGTTCCACCAGATTTGGAGAAGTGGGTGCTGTACTTGTTGAAAATGAACACCACAAAGAGATGCACCTCATCGATATTATCCTTGAAGGCTTAACTCTTGGTTCCGTTTCTATTACTTGTAACACTTGGATTCATTCCAAATTCGACAATCCTGAGAAAAGAGTCTTCTTTACTAATAAGGTAGGTATATATATATATATATATATTATGCTTGATAAAATTTTATACAAGTACAAAAATGAGTTTTAATTTCAACGTTTAATAATCGACCTATAATTTTTGATTTGGGTGACAAAATATAAAGTGACCACTGACCAGCAATACATGTACTCGTGATTTTCATCTAGATAGGGATGTGTTTGTTGCAATTTTGGTGCAAATACCACCGGATAGCAGAATAAGTTGTTGCACATATGTATGCATATGATATTATCAAATAGTGATATGTGTGTTTTAGTTGTAATTCAGCTAAAAATATAAGCCTATGACTGAGGTTCAAATATAATTTAAGGTGAAGATGGAATCTCCATACCCGTTGCTTAAATAATTTTATTTAGAAAGGGCTGATGGATCAAATTCAAACCTATAACTATTGTGTCACACTAACTTTGGTACCATATAGAAAATCAGATCAACCAAAATCACAAATTGATGGTTGAGTCAAATGAATAAGCCTTACAATCCACAGACCCGACCCTGGGGCGGGGCAAGCAGGGCCCACGCCCAGGGCCCAAGATATGAAAAGGCTTTATAGTAATAAATTGGTATAAATACCTTTACTTGCACCAAATGATCATTACAACATGTATGGCTTGTTGGTTGTGTGAGATACTTAAGTCCTTACTATTGCAAGGTGTGGGTTCGAATCCTCTTCATAGTTTTTACATTCTTCTATAGTTCTATCATTAAGCTTTTCCAATTTCTTTACTAAATTTATTTTGGATATAAGGAAATTCTTTTTTTTTTAATTTTATTTTTATAATCTAGATCCTTAGTTAAACATTTAACTTCAATGCAATTCTATTAATATTTTTACGAGTTGTTATTGTTACACTTTCAATATTTTCTTTTACTAGATTTTTTCTTTATTTTAATTATTTCAAAATTTGAAGAACTTCTTGGTGAATGTTGAAAAAATACTATGTAATATTTTTTAAGCATTTGTAGTCTACTAGATAAGGTCATTGTTATTTCTCATTGTCTATCTGAATTTTACTCCGCAAAGACTTCATATATTGAACACTTTATATTAATCAAAATTTTATTTTATGTTATTTTACCTGTGACATATAGAGTATTTTAATAGTGTAATTTATATATTTCTACGAAAAAGATGACAATGAAATAAGATGTGTTGTCTATAAGCATGAAGGACTAAAAATCCTCATTCATGCCTAAAAAAAATTCTTTATTATATATGTTTTTGTTTCGCGGAAATATTAGATGTTTCTAAACCGGTTTATGGGACCCTTAAATTTAAATTTGTCCAGGGCCCTTAAATTATCAGGAACGGCCCTGACAATCCTATACCCTTGTTAGTATTATTAGAGTATATTTATTAATTGATTTAATTTACTATAATATATGTTGCATTTGAAGCTAAGTTGCATTGTCTAACTTATAAGATTGATAAGTTTGATATGCTAAGCCCATTGATTATATATAGGTTGGTGTAATTGTGTAAATTATCACTAATTAACAAAGATGTATGCTATAAATATTGTAGTTGTATTTGCCATCACAAACACCAAGCGGATTGAAGAGATTAAGGGAGAAAGAGCTAGAAGCATTGAGAGGGGATGGAGTTGGAGAAAGAAAAAGCTTCGAAAGAATTTACGATTATGACACTTATAATGATCTTGGTGACCCAGACAGAGACCCTGAGTCCTCGGCGTTGTCGTACTGGACGTCCTCCTACTAAGTCAGGTTAATTAATTACTTCAAAATTTCCCAAAATTATTTTTACTGAATCAATCAATGATTAATTCTTCAAATGGAGTAGAAAATTCAATCAATATTATTTGATGATCAATGATTCGTTATTCAAAAATGAAATTGTGAAGGTGTTAATAAAATGCCATACATAAAACAAGTATCCGTGATGCAACAAGTTCATATTTGATACTTGGTATCTTAAGGTTTTCGATTTTAATGATTAAATTACTCCGTAAATATATATGTTCATTCCTAATCACATATATAAAATTACCGTAGATCCAAATTCGGAAAGTAGAACTTCAACAGTATATGTACCAAGAGATGAACAATTCTCAGAGTTTGAAGCAATCACAATTCGGGCTTACAACTGTATACTCAGTATTGCATGCCGTGGTACCATAACTAGAGACGACCATGGTTGATCCGGAACAAGGATTTCCATACTTCACGGCCATTGATTCACTCTTTAACGAAGGAGTTAATTGCCTTGGATTAGAACAACAACATGGATTGCTGAGGGATATGTTGCCTAGGCTTGTGAGAGCTGTCACAGACGTTCAAGCTAACATGCTTCGTTTCGAGCTCTCCATTAGTTTCAACAGTATGTGCTACATACTCTTTTCGAAATATTGTCTCATCAGTCGTTCGTAGCTAGGTTGCATGTATAGTATAATCACTGTTTGATTGTAATGGCCATTTTTATTGTCGATGACTTGCAGGGGATAGATTTTCTTGGTTCAGAGATGAGGAGTTCTCTCGTCAAACTCTTGCTGGTTTGAATCCTTTTAGCATCAAGTGTGTCACGGTATGATACACACTTGATCTTGCTAATGGTGTATCGATTACCTATGGAGAGAGCAATAATAATGAAACAAACTTAGTTTTCTCGCAATTAGGAACAAGGAATTTCTAATAATGGCATAATTAAATCACAACTACGTAGTATAATTAAATATAAATGAATTTTATGACTAAAAATTATCAAAAGTGTGATATTATGACGAAGATATGTATTATTGATGAGTCAATCCAGCTAAATTCTAGCTAGCCTTTGCCACATTTGTTAACATGAAAAACACATACTAATTAATTCATGCAACATACATTATGATTTATGATGTTACTTGCAGGAATGGCCACTAAAGAACAATTTGGATCCCAATATTTACGGTCCACCTGAATCAGCTTTGACCTCAGAATTCATAAGCAAACAAATAAAAGGATCCACGACTATTGAAAAGGAGATTCATATATTAGCTACTTGATTGGATGAACTTAAATACTTGATTTTTTATTTTTTCCATGTTCTTGATTAATTAGTTCATTATCACATAAATATGTCATGCTTAATTACTTATTAGCTTCATATATGACAGGCTTTGGAACAAGAATTGTTGTATGTAAATTGATTACCATGATAAGCTTTTGCCATACGTCAGGGAGTTAAAAGGGAAAGTTTTATATGGATCACGAACTATATTTATCTATGACAACAAGTCGCAAAAAAGTGTCGGAATTTTGGCTGTCGCAAAAACGGAATTTCTTTCCGACGGAATTTTGACATTTTCCCGACGACCTGAGTTGTTTGAATTGTGACGAAATTTTCGACGGACGAAAATCCATCGGAAATTTCCGACGAAAAATTATGTCGGAAAACCAAAGCAAAAAATTAAAAAAAAGGCGGTGTGGCAGCAATAAGCACCCCACCACCTCAACAAACCACCACGCCAACGCCAACGCCAACACCCAAGACTAACCCCCAACCACCCAGAACCCCACCAACCTCTAACCCGTCCCCCACCCAGAACCCCACCCACCTCCAAATCCGCCCAGACCCCAAAACGAACACCCACACCCACCACCCCTTAATCCAAACACAGGCCCAGACCTACACCCCCCGAACCGAAAACCACAACCCACGAACAATCCATACCACCACTCCACAACGTAGATCCACCATCTCAAACCCCAAACTCAAACCACAATCAAAACCCCAATTCGAACCTCAAATCCTCAATTCGAACCAAAAAAATCGAAGAGAGAAATTTCAACCCAAATTTGAACAAAAATCATCAAATTTAACCAAATTCGAACAAATCACCAAAAACCCCAAATTTGCATGAACCCTAAATCACCAAAAACCCCAAATTTGAACCCCAAATTCGAACCAAATTTGAACAAAAAATTCAAAAATTTTGAACCCCAAATTCGAACAAAAATCACCACAAAAACCCAATCAAAATTGAAGCAAAAAATTATAGGAAAACGAACAAAAAATCAAAAACACTACATACCTTCACTACTAACCACCATCCTTACATTTTTTTGGTCAAATTTGAACAAAAAAAACTTAGCTTAGATCTAAGGTTTTCGTGTTCAAAATTGACCAAAAAAAACAAGATCTTCACCACAAGATGGAAAAACGAGAAAGGAGGAAGCTAAGAAGACGAAACAAAAAGGAAGAAGGAGAAGAAAGAAAAAGAGAAATGAGTGTGAGAAAGAAGGCGACAGAGAAGAAAGAAAAAGGAAGAGAGGAAGTGAGATCAGAAAAAAATGAGAAAGCAAGAAGACAGCAAAAAAATTAAAAAAGAAGTGAGAAAGAAATGAGTGGAAAAAAAGAAGAGAACTGAGGAAGTGAGCGGCATGTGAGAGAAGAGGGAGTATTAATACAATTATAGTTAGGGTTTGAAATTCCATAGCAAATTACTTTTTTCTAACAAATTGAAATTTTTTTCAGCAATTTCTAATTTGCGACCGAAAATTAATGTGAAATTTTGTCTATATTTCTCAATATTCCGTCGGAATTGTTAAAATTATGTCGCAAATTTCCGACGGAATTTTAATCCGTCTCAAATTTGTGACAAATTAAAATTCCGTCGCAAATTTGTGACAATTGAGACGGATTTGGTGTCCGTCGCAAACATTCCGTCACAAATCACCCTTTTTCTTGTAGTGTTTGCTATTGAGTTGACTCGTCCTCCGGTGATGAAAAACCTCAATGGAAGCAAGTGTATACACCGGGAACCTCTGCCACTGATGGATGGCTTTGGAAGCTTGCTAAGACTCATGTCCTTGCTCATGACTCTGGCTACCACCAACTTATTAGCCCCTGGTAACGTATAGAATTCTTTATTTTCGCAAATTTTTTATACTTAAAGACCAAATTCAAATTTTAACGTCACATAAAATTATTTTCTCTTAAAAATACATTGTAGCATGTTTTTAAATTGCCTTTTGATAATTTAAATGTAAACTCACAAATGTGTATGATCAATTAAGTTCACCAATTGAAGTAAGTTTTCGTGTATGCTTCCAAATTGGATGCGGGCTTAGAACTCATTGCTGCATAGAACCTTACATCATAGCAGCAAATCGTCAGTTGAGTATAATACACCCAGTCTATAAATTGCTGACCCCCGAAGATCTAATCCATATTGTCACCACTATAATATGGGTGACTTCAGGGCACCATGCAGCCGTCAACTTTGAACAATATGCCTACGCGGGTTACTTCCCTAATAGGCCTACAGTTACTAGGACTAAGATGCCTACAGAAGACCCCACTGAAGATGAATCGAAGAATTTCCTTGACAGGCCTGAGGATACACTTCTCCGATGCTACCCTTCTCAAATACAAGCTACAAGAGTTATGGCGATTTTGGATGTGTTTTCAGGCCATTCTCCCGATGAGGAGTATCTAGGTGAGAAGATGGAGTCAGTATAGGAGACGGAACCTATGATAAAGGCGGCATTTGAGAAGTTTAGTGGAAGGTTGAAGGATTTAGATGGGATCATTGATGAAAGGAATGCTGATAAGAATTTGAAGAATAGGAATGGTGCTAGTGTTATGCCTTATGAGTTATTGAAGCCTTACTCACCATCCGGTGTCACTTCTAAGGGAGTTCCAAATAGCATTTCCATTTAACCGTAACATTCAATTCATGCGCATCCAAATTATATCTGTACATGATCAAACTTTGTATAATTTAACAACATTAATTTTATGACACGTTACACCAAGTTGTGCAAGACCAATTGTTGTTTGTTCTTTTCCTTTTCATCTTAAAGGATTTGAACAAAATTAAATTTTCTCAAACACCTTTGTTACTTAATATTATGTTTAGCTGCAACTTGCAAAGCCTCCCATAATCCCTAAAATACACTCACTTTATCATGTCTCCAAAAAAAAGGTAATAACAACATATCACAATTATCACTAAATAATTGATCGATCACAACCATATGGAATATTGATTATTTGATAGGAAAAAAACATATTCAGTTGTAAGTATCATACTATTCTTGTTTCTTATTATCTTAACTACGATTCTTTATTTCTGTCTTTATTAAGAGTTTGAGAGAAGTAGCTCACATAATTAAAATTTCACTCCCATTTTCACAAAATGATGAGGCAGATCAATTGTTGTTGTTTGCCGTTGTGGCTCTCAAACAATCAAACACAAAAAATATTAATAATATTAAAAATTAAATTAATAAAAATAATACTCCCTCCATTGTCTATTTATTTGATATGTTTTGACTTCATATATGTTAATGTATTTGTTTGATCTTAAATATTTTTTGTTGTGCATGTACATGTAATAATTGGATATTAATAATGTACTCATTGGAACCTGTTTACGGTATGTTATTATGACGAAGTTGATGATGTTACCAAGGAACATTTTAACTTTTTTTGGATTATGATTTAAGTGATATCAAATTTAGCAGGTTTGATGATGATATATGATAAATACAATTAAGTACTTTTGTTGCTGAATTTCGATACCATTAGAAGATATTTATGTATGATGCATTAATTATTAAAGTTTGACGTTATTGCAGAAAAGATGCACTTGGGCTGCTGAGTTTGAACCTCAAGTTAGACATGAATTCCAATCTAGGGTTGGAAATCGATTGCGTGACATGTTCTACAAACTCACGCACAATGCTGGTAAAACATTACCAAAGTGGGTGAGTGAAACCGTGTACAAAAAGGCGCAAGATGTGATATCGGGTGATGAAACGTTCAAGAAAAGATCGGCACAAAACAAGAAGAACAGAAGGGGTGGTTCAATGGAAAATGCCATTGAACCTACCCACTATCAAGGGTCTTCTTCAGCAGTGCAGCATGCTAAGAAGATGCTTCTTACTTGTGTCATTTACATTTTGTACATTGATAATCTATCTACTTCTTAATTTTATACTATTTGGGTTTCATTCATTACATTACAGGCGAAGGAGAATGAAGGAAAGCTCCATCCCAGTTGATCTGCTCCTCCGTACGCATTTCAAGGATGTCCCGGGAAAAGGAAGGTGCCTGCGAACTACACAGCAAAGCAAATTGAGTAAGTTTTTAACACTTGTAATTATGCTTTTAAGGATGTTTAGAGAATTTATAGGTTTAATGAAGAGATATGTGAAAAATGGGCACATTTCGCGCCATTTCGAGCCCATTGAACCTAAAACACATGTAAAGGTAGTTTGGTATAATGTAGACTTTGTAACACTTGTAGTTATTCCTTTTAAGGATTTTAGCTTATTTATAGGTTGAAATGAAGAGATATGTGAAATATATGGGCCATTTGACCCATTTCGGGCCATTTCGGGCCAATTTGAAACCTAAAACAATGTAAAGTTACTTTGGTATAATTAACACTTGTAACACTTGTATGTATTCTTTTACAGGATGTTTAGCTTATTTCTAGGTTGAAATGAAGAATATGTGAAAAATGGGCACATTTTGACCCATTTCGGGCCTTGGACCCAATTTGAACCTAAAACACATGTAAGGGTACTTTGGTATAATTAACACTTTGTAACACTTGTAGTTATTCCTTTTAGGGATGTTTGCTTATTATAGGTTGAAATGAAGAGATATTGAAAAATGGGCACATTTGACCCATTTCGGGCCATTCGACCCAATTGAACCTAAACACATGTAAAGGGTACTTTGGTATAATAACACTTTGTAACACTTATGTTATTCCTTTAAGGATGTTTAGCTTATTATAGGTTGAAATGAGAGATTGTGAAAAATGGGCACATTTTGACCCATTCGGGCCATTTCGACCCAATTTGAACCTAAAACACATGTAAAGGGTACTTTGGTATAATGTAGACTTGTGTAACACTTGTAGTTATGCCTTTTAAGGATGTTTAGCTATTTATAGGTTGAAATGACAGAGATATGTGAAAATGGCACATTTTGACCCATTTCGGGCCATTTGACCAATTTGAACCTAACACATGTAAGGGTACTTTGTATAATAACACTTTGTACACTTGTAGTTATGCCTTTTAGGATGTTTAGCTTATTTATAGTTGAAATGAAGAGATAGTGAAAAATGGGCACATTTTGACCCATTTCGGGCCATTCGGGCCAATTTGAACCTAAAACACTGTAAAGGGACTTTGGTATATAACACTTTAACACTTGTAGTTATTCCTTTTAAGGATGTTAGCTATTTATTATAGGTTGAAATGAAGCAGATATGTGAAAAATGGGCACTTTTGACCCATTTAGGGCCATTTCGACCCAATTTGAAAGGTAACACATGTAAAGGGTACTTGGTATAATTAACACTTTGTACACTTGTAGTTATGCCTTTAAGGATGTTTAGCTTATTTATAGTTGAAATGAAGAGATATGTGAAAATGGGCACATTTTGACCCATTTCGGGCCATTTCGACCCAATTTGAACCTAAAAACACATGTAAGGGTACTTTGGTATAATGTAGACTTTGTAACACTTGTCGTATGCCTTTTAAGGATGTTTAGCTTATTTATAGGTTGAAATGAAGAGATATGTGAAAAATGGCACATTTTGACCCATTTCGGGCCATTTCGACCCAATTTGAACCTAAAACATGTAAAGGTACTTTGGTATAATTAACACTTTGTAACACTTGTTAGTTATTCCTTTAAGGGTTTAGCTTATTTATAGGTTGAAATGAAGAGATATGTGAAAATGGGCACATTTGACCCATTTCGGGCATTTCGACCACAATTTGAACCTAAAACACATGTGAAAGGGTACTTTGTATAATTAACACTTTGTAACACTTGTAGTTATTCCTTTTAAGGATGTTTAGCTTATTATGGTTGAAATGAAGATTATGTGAAAAATGGACACTTTGACCCATTTCGGGCCATTTTCGACCCAATTTGAACCGAACACACATGTAAAGGGGTACTTTGGTATAATGTAGACTTTGTAACACTGTCGTTATGCCGTTTTAAGGATGTTAGCTTATTTTATGGTTGAAATGAAGAGATATGTGAAAATGGGCACATTTGACACATTTCGGGCCATTCGACCCAATTTGAACCTAAACCCATGTAAAGGGTACTTTGTATAATTAACACTTTGTACACTTGTAGTTTGCCTTTTACGGATGTTTAGCTTTATTTATCAGGTTGAACTGAAGAGATATGTGAAAATGGGCACATTTTGACCCATTTCGGGCCATTTCGGGCCAATTTGAACCTAAACACATGTAAAGGGTCCTTTGGTATAATTAACACTTGGTAACAGCTTGTAGTTATTCCTGTTAAGGATGTTTAGCTTATTATAGAGGTTGAATGAAGAGATATGTGAAAAATGGGACTTTTGACCATTTCGGTGCCATTTCGACCCGTATTTGAAAAGGGTAACACATGTAAAGGGTACTTGTTGGTATAATAACACTTTGTAACGACTTTGTAAGTTATGCCTTTAAGGATGGTTTAGCTTATTTATAGCGTTGAAATGAGAGATATGTGGAAAATGGCACATTTTGACCCATTTCGGGCCATTTCGACCAATTGAACCTCAAACAATGTAAAGGGTACTTGGTATAATGTAGACGTTGTAAAACTTGAGTTCTAGCCTTTTGGATGTTTAGCTATTATATGGTTGAAAGAAGAGATATGTGAAAAATGGGCAATTTTGACTCCATTTCGGGCCCATTTCGACCAATTTGAACCTAAAACACAATGTTAAAGGGTTACTTTGGTGATAAGTGAGACTTTGTAACCTTGTAGTATTATGTGTTTTTTGTCTTTGGTTTTATTGAATTTATAGGGTGTAACACAAATTTTGCCTTTTAGACTTATTATAAATTATGCCTAATTTAATTTTAATTGTGTTTTGTAGGAGACCTACCAGAAGAAGCTTGAGGAAACAAGCAGTGACGGGAGTCAGAGAAGCCCGCTGAGTTATATTGGGAGGCATCTGGTGGTCGTAGCAAAAAGGTCGCGTGAAGGGTCTTGGTAGTGGTGCGGACCTGTATTACAGCTCTTCAAGCTCTTGAGAAGATCTGGATTCGAAGCAATACACGCATCTGTGCTTTCTCAAATGAAAGAAACTTTAGAGAACATGTTGGAGAGGTGCGGGAGGAGGTGCGGGCTGAGGTTGAGGAGAAGGTGCGAGCCGAGATTGAGGAAGATGCGCGCCGCGTTGAGGCAATGCAGAGGACGCAGAAGGAGTTTTATGGAGCAGATGATGAGTATGAGTCGATTCGGTAGCGACAGCTGTTCACCTTTCCAAATTCAGCGTCGGGACTCAACAGACGACGACGGCAGCGGCGCCGGGCAAGGGATGCAGCTGTAGATAGATATCTTGTTCCATATAACATACCTTAGCTCCATTATTATCATTGTTAAACTTTAAAACTATGAAACTATTTAAAGGCGGATATACTTTGTAGGCATATGTTACATTTGAAATACATAATTCTTGGAAAATATAAATTGTCCTTATTTGATTAGAATACATAACGCGTCAGGTCGTACAGGTTCACAGGCACAAATACAAATAAACAATCAAAACATTAAAAATCCGTCAGTTTTTTTACGACGGAATATACCGTTTGCGACGGATTTTCCGTCGCAAAATTTGCGAGGGAATATTGCGAGGGAAATTCCGTCACGAAATTTGCGAGGGAAATTTGCGACGGAATTCCCTCGCAAAATTTTGCGACGGAAAATTCCGTCGCAAAATTACCGTAATTCCGTCGCAAAAAGTTTGCGACGGAAATTCCGTCGCAAAGATGTAAGTTTGCGACAAAAAAAATAGCGACGGACCATTAGCGACGGAATTCCGTCGCAAACTACATTTTGCGACGGAATTAACCGTTTTTGCGACGGAATTATTCCGTCGCAAAATTGAGGTTTTCTTGTAGTGATTCAAACGAATTAAACAAGACTCCATATAATTATATTATATGTTGAAAGTAATTTATTGATCGGTTAACTCTTCGCTTGATATGGCTGGACTGCTAGAAAATGAATTATAACTAGAGGGGGTGGGGGTAGGGGTAGCCGGTAGGGGTAGAGGTGGAGGAGAGATGTTTTATTAAAACATCTAACTTTATTTCCAATGTCTTGAAGGAGATGGACCAATGGACTAACAATAATTTATGGCTAAAATTGCCAGATTTATCCAATGTTCTCTTTTAAGTAAAACTTTCTCTAATTGAACATAACTTAATTATTTATGCGATGTTACATTTGTACGGATATTGGAAATTTTCAAATATCTACAATATTTCTAAAGAAAATTTTTTTATATCAGAAAAAGAACATGCCAATAAGAAATCGTACATAAATTACATGGGTCTTTATGTTGCTTCCAACATCTAAATCAAACAGTAGTAAGTAGTACTCAGGAGCATTATTGACAATTTTTGAGGCCAAATAATGTTTAATTTTTCGTGTGGACTTAAAAAAAATAAAAAAAATAATAAAAAAAAACTCTCCTTCATATAGAGTATATTGAATGCATTTGTTTTTGGTTAAAAAAACAAAAAATTATTTAGCCACTAACAAAGGATAGATTGCGATCCCCAGCACTATTGCGTCCATCTTGTCAAGGCTAGCTTGCACCCTATAACGAAATCCTTCGTTCAACAAAATCAAATGTGTCAAATTTAACAGATCGACACAATATTTTGTATGGCATATAGTTGGGCATCATGTATTTGTTTTAATGGTGAAAAATGGATGAGAAATACTCCCTAATATATATGACAAGGGATGGTGAAATTGCTTAATTAAGCACTAATGACAATCTTAGAACTGCGATATTGGTATATATATTAATGATCATTGTGGATGTTCAACTACAAAGTAGTTTGAAACTAGGAGAGCAAGCTCAGCATATAGCAAAAACACTGAACTATGGTGGTCACATGAGAGTAGATGTTGAAGGGTTTTCTGGAGGGATATGGGTGTACTGGAAGACTGAATTGGTCCAAGTAGGTCCAATAGAACAAAGCAATCAGCATATTACTATGGAAATCTCACGTATTGGGGAGACTCCATGGTACTTCTCAACTATCTATGCTAGCCCTGATACAATAAAGAGGAATGACTTATGGACACAACTCAAAAACTTTGCTTCCTCTAATAATAAACCATGGCTACTAGGAGGGGACTTTAATGACACCAGATACAACTAGGAACGAAATACGTGCTGTCAAGAAGTAGAACGACGGTCTCAACGGTTCAACTACTGGATTGAATCTATGGAGCTTCTAGAGCTGGAATTCTCAGGGCCCTCCCATACTTGGGCAAGGGGAAATTCATAAGAAACACGAAGAAGTGCAAGACTAGACATAACACTCTGCAATAGTGAATGGGGAATGAGGTTCTCTAATGCAAGTGTCAAGCACCTCCCTGCTATCCAATCAGACCACTGCCCTCTCCTCATCACACCAAATGGGTTCGCGCCCCTCACGGCTGCAAATCGTCCCTTTCGGTTCCAGGCAGCATGGCTAACTCGTGAAAAATTCCAAGAATTTATTCAAGAAAAATGGTCAAATGAAATTGATCTAGTCCCATTCCTCAAAACCTTCTCAGAAGAGCTACAAAATTGGAACCAGCAAGTCCTTCACAACATTTTTAAGAAGAAGAGGCAACTCATAGCGCGAATAGGCGGAATTCAAAAGAAGTTAGCGCAGGTCAATGAAGAGGCTTAATCAAACTTGAATCAAAGCTAAGAAAGGAATTAGATGAGGTGTTGTACCAAGAAGAGCCCTTATGGTATCAAAAATCCAGAGCAGAATGGATACGAGATGGAGATAGAAACACTTTATACTTCCACCTTTCAACGGTAATCAGGAGATGGAGAAACATAATTGCTGCTATCAAAGGTAAAGAGGGGGAATGGATAAATAACAAAGAAGAAGTAAAAGAAGCTATTGTGTCGCATTTCCAAAATCTTTTCACAGATGAAGGGAACACACACAATAATGATTTACCCAAGGGGCTAACTCAAGAGTTCCCAATGCACGAATGGAGAAGACTGAACAGACCCTTCACTCACCAAGAACTTCACGAAATTATCAAGGACATGGGATCGCTTAAAGCTCCTGGTCCTGACGGATTTCAAGCGCTCTTCTATCAAAAAAACCAGAACATAGTGGCCCCTAGCGTATGCAAGATGGGTATTGAAGCTCTTAATGGAAAAGGGTTTCCAACCACACTCAATGACAATTTTCTGGTCCTAATCCCTACAACTGATTCCCCGGAAAGTGCAAGTCAGTTCCGCCCAATAAGTCTATGTAATGTCACCTATAAAATGATTACAAAGGCGATAGTGCAACGCATCAAACCAGTGCTGCCTAGACTCATTTCCCCCACGCAAAGCAGTTATGTCCCGGGAGGCCAAATAACGGATAACATTGTGATCTTTCAAGAAGTTCTTCACTCTATGAGAACTAAGCAAGGAAAACAAGGGTTTATGGCGATCAAAATAGACCTTGAGAAGGCGTATGATCGACTAAATTGGGATTTTATTCAAGACACTTTAAAGGAAATGCGAATCCCCCGCACCTTAAGTAAGGTAATCATGGAATGCATCACAACACCTTCCATGAAGATACTATGGAATGGAGAGCCCACAACAGCTTTCACACCAAGTCGAGGAATTCGACAAGGAGATCCGCTATCCCCTTATATATTTGTCATGTGTATGGAACGACTAAATCAATTAATTGAAGAAGCAATCATGATGAATGAATGGAAACCCATCCAATTAAGCAGGAAAGGACCACTCATCTCAAACTTATTTTTTGCTGATGATTTAGTAATTTTTGGAGAGGCCACGTTGGAGCAAGCCCAAGTCATCAAGAAATGCCTGGACAGATTTTGTAAAGCCTCAGGAGAAAAAGTCAGCTATGCTAAATCGTGTGCGTTCTTCTCCAAAAACGTAAGTCCATAACAAGAATGTTTGCGACACTCTTGATATGCCAAGTACAGAGGACTTAGGATTCTACCTAGGAATGCCTGCCATCCATGGGCAAGTAACGAAAGCAACATTTGCTCACTTATGCGAAAAAGTGGACAGGAAATTAATGGGATGGAAATCAAAATTCCTATCAATTGCAGGAAGAGCGACACTTGCCAAATCCACCCTCTCTAAGATGGCTCTCTACTCAATGCAAACTGCAAAAATCCCCAAAACAGTCTGCGATGAAATTGACAAAAAAACAAGAAGATTTATTTGGGGGGTGATGAGGACAAGCGAACAATCCACCTAATCTCTTGGGACACATTGCAAAAGCTAAAAGAGCAAGGTGGCATAGGCTTAAGATCAATGAGACAGTCAAATGCAGCGTTCCTAACTAAAATAGGATGGAGACTTCTAAGTGAACCCACCACACTTTGGTCACGAGTAGTAAGGGAAAAATACTGCAAAGGAAGATGTGATGTTGACATGTTCAAATCTACCACAAATTGTTCCAACTTATGGAAGGGAATTGTTGAAAATGGTAAATACCTCAAGGAAGGAATCTAAGTGGCAGTGGGGAATGGAAACTCCACCCTTTTTTGGGATCACAAATAGGTAACAACCACACCGCTTATTGACCTTGCAATAAAAGAAGTCCCAATGAGCATCCTTGGAGCTACAGTCAATGAGATGTGGGATAAAAGAACCGGATGGAAATGGGATAGTTTTTCGGAGTTCCTTCCCTTAAGTATCTTGAAAATGATACAAGCGCACAAAATTTCAGATCCAGAAACAATGGAAGATGGCTTATTTTGGAATGGAGCAAACAAGGGAGGTTTCTCAATCAAATCTACAATGCAAATTATAAGAAGAGATCAGCACATTGCAGATGACACGAAATGGGAATATGTTTGGACAGTCCCAACACAGAATAGAGTTAAATTCTTCCTATGGCTAGTCATGCATGATCGAATCCTTTGCAATGCAAATAGAGTGAAAAGAGGACTGGATGACAACCCCTCTTGTCCAGTTTGTCATGAAAATGACGAGACAACAATTCACTTACTACGGGACTGTCGTAATGCTCGAAAAATTTGGGAAGTTTTTCTATCCACAACTCAAAAGAGAAGCTTCTATCAAGAGAATAACCTCCAAAGCTAGCTGATGAGCAACTTAAAGGAGCAAACACGCAGAACTTATTATGACTGGCCCATGCTATTTGCCCTAACTACATGGTGGTTATGGAAGTGGCGCAATCAGGAACTATTTCAACGGGGGGAGGACATACCAGTCAACAAAATTGTTGTCATTCAAGCAAAGCTAGTAGAAACCAAGGCAGCCCTGGAGAGAGAAATAACATATGTCATCCTACACAACTATAAGCAAGAAATCTTTGTAACATGGATAGCACCTGCTCACGGGTGGATTGCTTTGAACACAGATGGAGCAGCCAAAGGATGCCCAGGAATTGCAGGTGGAGGAGGAGTACTACGAGATCACATGGGAAAATGCCTTGGGAATTTCGCGGCAAATTTTGGAATATGTACAGCAATTAAGGCAGAGTTTATGGCCCTTCTTAAAGGATTAGAATTGGCTTGGGAGAAAAAAGGTGACAAGGTTGGATGTGAGATTGGATAATAAAGCATGTATTCAAATTCTCAATATAGAAAAGGAATATATAGAGGACCTTGCATGCAAGTAGTCAAAAAATGTCAGAGGTTAATTGCTCAGGAGGAGTGGATAGTAACTATTGTGCATGTGTTTAGAGAAGCAAACAAAGTTGCGGATTGGCTAGCCAATCAAGGTGCCCAACAAGCTGCTGCCATGGAGTTAAACATTCAGAGCCCAAACACCTTTATGAAGCTCCTCACAGAGGATATCCAAGGAGTGGCTTGGACTCTGTGTCTTCTGTGAGGAGCTTCAAACATTCAGAGCCCAAACATTCAGTTTTTCTTTGCCTTTGCTTTTCTTGTTTCTACTAGGTCTTCCCACTTTTGCATCAAAAAAATAAATAAATAAATAACACAAAGTAATTTGAAACTTAACGTAACATTGTCAACCCTATAATTTCCATCCACCCCTTCCACCCTTCTGGTATTTACCTTTGTCTTTTAGTAATAATTAAGTGTAATTATTTCAAGATTATTGTATTTTTTATTTTTGTAACTTACCATTCTAAGTTACATCAATTGCGCGCTCTTTGGCACGGTCATATTCGTTAATTCCTTACTTACAATTACGTGAATAGGTTTCCTACATAGATTGGTCCCTTTTTATTTATTTTTTCCGAAATAGAACAATTTTCATTATTTTTATCTATGTTTTTATGATTAATATCTAATACAATTCTTTACAACACAACAAGAGCGTCACTACTTAATTACTTATAGTATGGTGAAAAGAGAATATTGTCGTATTATTATGATAATAGGGTATTTATGCACACCAAAGTCCAAACTCATTTATTACAATTACTAGCCACATACAAATGGCAATATGTAATACGTAGTGTTTTAAACCAACTTGCAATATTATACAATCATTGAATCAACTTTTTTTGTATTATTATTTTCAAAAGTTACGTGTTGAACAGTTTTTAAAATAAATTAAGCTTCAAATATAATAAGATAAGAAATTATTTTTAGCTAAATTACAATTTTGGATCATTTTGATTCAACAACAATTAGGGTTTAATTCAATTCATATCAACTTATACAATTGATTCCTTAGAGTTCAATTTTATCTATCAATCATTTTTGGAGTTAAGTGCTCTATTCAATTTCAATTTCGATCATTTTTTGTTCAAGCTCAATTTAGTTCAATCTAATAATTTGTTGGTCAATAACAATTCAAATCACTTTCAAATAGTCTTACATATATAATTAAGTTAACCCAATGTGTTCCAAGCTAAAGTGGCATACCGACATCAGAGCCGTTTTAGAGGGGTCTAAAGAGCCCCACTGTAAAAGGCCCCAATATGTAAAGAGCCTCCAAATTATAAATAATTTCTTTATCTAAAATTATATATTAATGCCAAAAATATTAATGTTAATAATATAAGAGCTAAACTTTCATTTTCCAGAATAGTGCCCTTAAAATTTTTGAAATGGCCTCGAGACACCCATGATATGCTAATACAAAAATTTTAGGTCCGCGCCAATATCAGATTCATACTACACAATCATTACTGTCCACTGTCCAGTGTACACCACAAGACACCTATACATATTCAAGAAACATTATTCCATTTTTATACTATTCCATTTTTATACTAACAAAGGAAAAACACTGACTTCAAACTAATTCTTCATAGATATTATTGGAAGCCTGGAAGCTAAGCTTAACTGATGGTTGAGGACCAAGAATAGTTTATATATTCTATCACGTTCCCTCACATAAGAGCCCGCTAGGCTAGAAGTGTGAATGCAACATGGGGCTTACCAAATCCAGCGCTTGATAATTCCACTTATGAAGGAGGGGTGGATGAGATTCAAACCCATAACATTTGTCTCACGTTGGCTCTGATACTATATTAGAAGACCATTTCAACCACAAGCTTAATCTGATGGTTGAAGCACATGAATAATTTATATATTCTATCACTTTCCAATAACTATAATATTCCATCTCCTTCTATTTACTAACTCTGTTCCACATTATTTGCAACGATTAGACATTTTTCCACTCTACTGTATGTTAAATCATTGCAAATAAAAAGAAAGGAAGGTATTATTTGTTATATATTGACTTCGACTACCATTTAAGTTAGTATTTGATTCTCTTTAACTCTATCTGTATACCATAAAATATAGTTATATGAGATCTTGTTTGATTTGTCACAATGTGTAATTTCCAGCTATATAATTTTTACAAGCTTGTAGTTTGAGATATAAACATGTAAAGTTGTGTTTTTCGGGATATGAAAAAATAAATGTACCAATTAAAAAGATGTAGAGAGAGTACTAATAATAACTTTTTTAAGCATATTGTTTGAGTATAAGAATAGGAGTAGCTTTGTAGTTCTATACTTCTATTTTTACTATAAATAACCTTGCAATGTGGAGGATCATCTACACCAAAACCTCCTCAAAATTTCAACAATTTCACTACCACAAAAAACATAGACTCAACAATGGCAATTCAGTTTGAAGATACTACGATTAGTAGACCTCTTGCTTATTTCCCCCCTGACATATGGGGTGAATCCCTCGTTACCTTTACTCTAGAAGACACTTTGGTACATATCATCATCTTTTTTTAGTTTACAAAAAAGGGTAGATATTATGATTGAAGTAATATGCGTGCTATTACAATCATAGTTTACAATATTTATAAAAATTTCATTAATAAAGTAATGTGCCACTTTATATTTCATTTGTATCGATTTTCCAACTAAAAAAAGGGTTTTCAAATAATGATCCTATATATAAGAATAAAATCATGTAAAAACTGTTTTCAGCCTGAAAAGCAGTACGCGAGGTTCATTCATTGATAATGATATTTTTATAAATAACAAAATTAAAATTATCATAAAATTAAATGTGCTTCTTTAACCTTAATATGTACCTTTTTTTTTTGCCATTTTCAGCAAATTTTTAATTTTTAGTTGGGGATATCAAGTTAATATTTGTTAGAAACATATTATGTTTATATGATGTCATTTTTGTAATTTTTGATGTATTGTAAGGGTAATATTTTTAGGACTATATAATAAGTATTTGAAACTTGTGGAATCAAAAGACGAAAATACCCCCAATATTTTTTAATTTATGTTTCCAACAAATATTAACCAACAATTCTTGATACCTACTATATTTTGCTGATTTAGTCTCGTGTGCTAATACTAATACGTATTAACATATAATAGTATTATAATCAAAATTATAATTTGTCATTTGATTTGATGTGTGTGTGAATGTGTGATACAGAAAATGGAGGAATACAGAGCACAAATAGAGCCCTTGAAGCAAGAAGTCAAAATGATGCTAGTCGATGATTCCATTGATCTCGGAATGAAGATGTGTTTGATTAATACTGTGGAATCCCTAGGGATTTCTTATTACTATGAAAATGAGATTGAACAACAGTTGGACTGCCTTTTCGCAGAACTTGCTGAGAATAATTTTAAGATGGATTATGATTTGTACAACACTTCATTACAATTTCGCGTCTTTAGGCAGCATGGCTACAAAATGCCTTGTGGTAAGATTTTGTTCTTTTTTCTTTGATCATATTATTACTGTGGTGCAAAATCCAGAACTATCTGAGAATTCTCCAATACTAACCAAAGTACGTACAATATTATGTAGATGTTTTCGAAATTTTCACTGATGGCAATGGCAAATTCAAAGAAGCCTTAAGGTATGATATGAGGGGTATAGTCAGCTTGTATGAAGCTGCACATTTAAGGATACAAGGCGAATGCATCCTAGACGAAGCCTTGGCTTTTGCTAGGAATGTCCTCAATAACAGCGAGTCAGTCTCTGAGCATGCCCGTCATGCATTGAAGCAAGGACTACACTTCAGCATACAAAGAGTAGAGAGCTATCATTTCATTTCATTCTACGAGGAAGATGAGTCTCGAAATGAAACACTTCTGCGCCTGGCCAAAATTGATTATAATATGGTGCAACTTTTGCATCGCCAAGAATTGAGCCAAGTTCTAAAGTCAGTTCATTCTACTATTGATTTATTTATCCATTGATTGATGTTCTTGATTTTTTACATGCTTATATAGTTCGTGCTCTTGTGGAGTTGTGGCACATTTGGTTAGACTTAAAAATCTTATACTAAATGATGATTTACATCTAATGATTTTTCGTTATTCGTGTACAGATGGTGGCACCAATTAGATTTCAAAACTAAGCTTCCTTATGCATGACAGAGAAGTGTAGAATGCCATTTTTGGACAATAGCTATGTACTATGAACCCAAATACTCTTTTGCTAGAATACTACTTGTCAAAACTCTCCTTGTTATTTCCATATTAGATGATACATACGACGCATATGGGACTTTCGAGGAACTTCAGCTCCTCACTGAAGCGTTTGAGAGGTACTATACTCATTTGTTAATTAAAGTCATAAGCTAGTACTTAGCCATGTTCTCTTCGTCTAATAAGTAATAATAAGTTCAGTTAGCAAAAAATCAATTTCGATCCTTAATAAAATTGTTAAAGATTTCAGTAAAAAAAAGTTCAGATAAGCAAAAATAAGTTGACGAGAACACGGCATTAGTATTATATTAGTTCAAATTATATGCATTACTCACGCTAATCGTATTGTAAATTTGTAATGCAGATGGGACTTGACTTTGATGGAGAAGTTTCCAGCACCATATATGAAATTGGTTTTCCAATTCGTGTATAACACTTGCCAAGAATTTGCTGATAAGATGTCAAGTATAGAAACACCTTATGCTGCGCAGTTTGCTAAAGATCGAGTTAGTCATTTTAACAGATATTCGCTAATACATATACGTACACACCATGTTGCAAAGTTATTCAAGGTGCTGGTTTAACAGTACATTGCGTAATGCAGGTGCTAGATCTGATAAGGAGCTACTTTGTAGAGGCCAAGTGGTACAAGAAAAAATATGTGCCATCTTTTGAGGAGTATATGGTTAATTCAAGGATAACAGGGGTTGCACAACTTATAACTACCTCGTCGCTAATGGGAATGCCTGAAATTGCCGAAGTAAAACCATTTGAACTGATTGCTCAAACCCCAAAGGCCATTAGAGCATGTGAGATTATTGTTCGAATCATGGATGATATAGTTAGTCATGAGGTACATCCAACACATCTAACTAAGTCATTGTTCATATTTTGTCATAGCATATTTAGCAGTGAACGCTTGTTTGGTCCGTTTGGATAGAAGGAAACAGAAGGAAAGGAATTATGGGGAAAAAAAAGTTCTGTTTGCATATATAAACAATTGAGGGAAGGAAGTTGCTAAGGGAAAGCGAGGGAACCATTTTCCCTCCTCGATCCTTAATCTAAGATATAAGATACCTTCCAGTGTCCTTTCTCTTCAGTTCCTTCCAACCAAACTAATAGTTAGCTTATTACTCAAATATTCTATAGGATATATTTTTGAAGGGGATATCAGATTCTCGTCCATTATCACTCTACAATGTTTTAACAAGTTGTTCAAATTGAGTGATGGCATAAGTAATAATGAATGATATGATTGAGATTTAAAAGGGAGTAGAATAGTCCAAACAAAATGAGTAAAATCATCAACAAGCACAATAATATATTTATGGCCATCAATGATAGGTATCGGTACGGTGATATCCATAAATCGACATGTATTAAATCAATAACACAAAATTATTGAATGGGGCAAATGACAATGTTTTCCTAGAGGACAAGAGTAACAAATTTGAGTGACATTATCTTTATTACAATAAATTAAATATGTAGCTTTAAGAAGACTAAAAAACGAAGCTCCTGGATGACCCAAACGAGTGTGCCAAGTAGAGGAAGAGACAATGGCAAGGGTAGTAGCCAGACAAGTAGAGGTCGGGGTGCATGTGGATGGGGTATAAGAAAATAAATTATTTGAAACATCTTATACAAAATTTAAGCTGATTGACTTGTGTGCATCCAAGATGATAATAATTCAATAATGTAGGAGGAGCAACTCAGAGGGCACATTGCTTCAGGGGTGGAATGCTACATGAAGGATCATAACATGAATAGAGAAGAAGTTGTTGAAATATCTAACAAAATGGTGGAAGATGCATGGAAGGATTTGAATGAAGAGTTCCTAGTAAACAAGTCTAAATCAAGTGATGTTGTTTTTCCTCAGCCAATTCTCAAACGAATTCGCAACCTTGCTCATGTGGTTTATGCACTTTACAAAGTCACAGATGGCTACACTCACTCTGCTAAACTCATTAAGGGTGACATAATCGCCACCTATGTTAAGGCATTCCTCTAGTTTGCCTGTGAATCTTTGATATGCAAGTTTAATTTTTAGCGTTTAATTAATTGTTCGCAACAAAAGTATTGAAATCGTAATATATATGGATTACATAATTATGCCAGAAATGATTGTTTAGAGAACATGTTAATACCAAGTTTCGTGCATTCAAATGTTGCCGTTAGATGATGATGTCGCATTTGTTGTTGAAGTTGTTGTATCATGTTTTTATTCACTAGGAACTGTAAACAATTCAGTTTATGAAGTCGTTGTGATTTAATCGAATTCTCGGCCTATTCTATTATTGAATGAAGGCAAATGACTATAAGATCCGTTATACTCTGTATGTTGCCTTCTTTTAATTTCTTAGTTAACCAATAAGTAGCGTAGGCATTTCTTAAATTCCCTTTATGTCAAAAAGTGAATAATCGGACAATATCAGTCGCGGCTGATATCCAAATTTAACACATTGTTTGACTACAAGGAAATAGAGAGAAAGGGAGAGAAAGAAGAGCTAGAGGACGGGCTCCTTTGTTTAGATAATTGGTTGGGGAGGAGGGGGAGCTAGGAGGGTTTCCCTCTCCTTACAAAACATTATCCATTCAAAATTAGAGAGTTTTAGAAGAAAAATGAAACTCCCTTTTTCTCTCCCTTTCTAACATGTCCCCTACCTTTTCTTCGAAATTGCTATCCAATCATAATAATAATCAATGAAGTTGAAAAATGCAAAATATAAAGTGTTCAACCCTATTCCTACTTTGTGACCCAAATGTTGTTTTCTTGAGAGAGTATTGGGGGTTTTTCTACAACAACATTGTGCTTATTAAATTTTTGAGAATAAAGTGAATCCGTCGTTAAACAATATGGGACGAGTAGAGAGTTAGGGGTTTATTTGACAAGGAATCCTGCCCTTGTATGCTTGGTACTCCGCTATAAAGCCATAAAGGTCTGGGAATGGAAAACGAGATCATATGGAACTTCACCCACAATGAATTCACAATGTGAAGTCTGTGTATTCTGTTGACTCCCTAGTTTTGATGATAACAAACATTTTAATTATGTACTATATGCTAATTAGCTTATTATTATTTTTGGTACATATATGCTTGTTTGTGTTTTACAAGTTGGTTGCAGGTAGCTAGAGTTATTGAGCTACCTAAGACAGCTGGAACATGATCAAGTTCATAATACAAGCAAGATCTCAAGAGCTTTAGTTTATTTTATTTTCTAGATTTTCTTGTAAGTATGTCACAATTTCAAATTTGGTTATACGTGCTTAAGTCTCGTAAAATTTCTCAAGGAAACATTTTCCTAAACTATTTCATGAAAGATTTGATTTTCAACTTTTGGGAATGAATAATATAATATGGTATCTTTTTTATTTATAAAAAGATTTCTGATTATATTATATATGCAGTTTTTGAAAAGGATTTTATGGTATAATCACATGATCTTCAAATTAAGGTAAATTTATATTTTCTTAATTTTTAAAATGAGATTTGATTGACTAAATATTTTTTTTATGAGATTTTGATATTCTGCTTGGAGAAAAAGGTTGTTCCCTTCTATATAAACAGAATAACTCTTTCTCATACGCAGCAAGAGAAAAGAGAGAAGAAAAAGAGTGTGTGCTTAAATTGAAAAATCTTTTCTTGAGAAACAACTTTCGAAACAATTTTGGAAACAGTTTGAAACTCTAGTTCATATTCAAGTTTGCTAGTTGTGACTTACGTAGGATTGAGTTGTTATCTCTTTCACTCTTCTGATTTTTTCTGAGATAATTCTTGTGTAATTTTTCTTACTGAGAGTTTTGTAAGATTGGGGTATGGGTGTACTCGGGTTTTAGCAACTGTTGGAGTAAACAGTTGGGGTTTGAATCTTGTTTTCTAGAGTTAGAGACAAGTGAGTGGCTTGTAATCTAGAGGTAGGTTATAAGTGCGATTAATAGTGAAGATTTAGGAAATCCTACGAGTGTAGGCGGGGAGTAGACCATAGTTGGGTCGAACCTCGTAAAAAATCCCTGTGTCTCCTTTATTTCTTGCACTTTATTTCCTTGCCTTACAAAACCGTTTCTTAACTTGTTTCGGGGGACTAATCAAGCAATATCAGTTGATTAGTTTCACGCAAATAATTTAAGGGTAATTGAACCGATCTTTAAAAAGTATAAGAAACTCAAAGTTAGGTGGTTAAAGTTTAATCTGCATATTGTTAAATCACTTAATTCACCCCCCCCCCCTCTTAAGTCCTTAGGTGCATTTACATATTCTCTATGCAAAAAACATGGTTGAAGAATCTGGTCTTCGGGAGGTCAAATAAGAAGGGTGTTTACTAAAAGGTACCCATGGAAACTAGGGATTAGCATTTTGAGGTCAGGAGAATTTACTGATTGAGTACAGATAAGAATTGGATAGTTTATTTGACAAAGCACTCAACCATGGACTTCCAGGTCGACGTCTACTTTGTCTCAATTCTAAAGGCAGTTTGAGGAGCAAGGAACATCTAATCTTTAGAAGTAATAACACCATCCTGACATGGTTAATCAAGATAGGCAACAAGAGTATCAGGAGAACATTAAATAGTGGACTAGAGCTCAAATACCGACACCATCAACAAAGCTCTCCTAAAGGCCGGCCCTCCAGGGTCAATAACAAAATGCCAACTACTTCCTAATTGGAAATTCCCATTGCAAAGACGCAATCACCTTAACCTTTTCCATCCGAGAAAATCGAGTTTACCATCTTCTAGGAAATGGTGAGATAATTAGGAAACTAGAATTTCGAATTATGAGAAAATATGCTCGCAACCATAACATGACTAGTTGAAGGCTCTGGCTGGCTTGAAAGGGGTTAAGACTGTCGGGCCTCCTTCATTCCAAGATCAAGACCACAAACTTTACAGTATTAATTAATTTGTGGACAATGAGTCATTGTGTGTGACAAATATAGGAATATTATGTAATATTTGGAATATCTTCTGTTTCTATTACTGCTAGGTAAAGGGCAGGTCGTGCTACACTGCTACCCTCTGCTTTTGTGCTTCGTAAAATAAAGGGGGTTCCCATGCATTAGGTACAATGAGTCTCTGTAGCCCTTTACAAAGATTGCTCATTAATTAGGC
The DNA here is from genome assembly GCA_016808085.1 of Suaeda aralocaspica. Lineage (NCBI taxonomy): Eukaryota > Viridiplantae > Streptophyta > Magnoliopsida > Caryophyllales > Amaranthaceae > Suaeda > Suaeda aralocaspica. Next base: position 855,408 of record PYUH01000590.1, on the reverse strand, counting down.
AAAGATTTAAAACAAAATAACTAAAATAGAAAGAAAGAAAGAATGAGGGATCATTGGATGCCTGTAGATTATCGGGTGATGAAAGATCAACAAGGTACTTGGTGCAGATCGAAAAAAATATGCTATTCAGGATCCAATGTTTTGCAGACTGCATCACAAAAATTTATGTCCACAAAGCATTCGCAGACGCACCCAAAAAACCACAATGAGATTATTAAAAGAAAATCAATTGATATAGAAGTTGCAAAGAAGGCAGAGGCTAAAAGGCTTACCAGCTTTCATGATCTCCCATGACCTCATCTATTAATTCCTGTAGTGATTATCAGAGCGGTTGGGAACGTGGGCTGCAAATACAGCAGGCATTAACCTGCAACGAGTTAAAAGTACTCTTATAAGTTAAAGCAAGTTGGAAGAATTTACAAGAATAATCTGAGCTTTCGGCGTTTGACCACAAATATCCCACCTTAGAAAATTCCTAAAAAATCCAACCTTTCACCATATTTTTCCTGAAAAATTCTTGGTGGCCATTGAAAACGGCCACCAAAATTTATAATGTTAAATATCTAACTATATTAATAATGGAAATATAGTAATATTAATTCTTTTGCAATCATTATAGATAATAAAAAAAAAGCTTTCATGATTTTATATTTTTTAAAAATTATTTTTAGTTATTATCTATTTTTACAACCCATATTATGGATTATTGTCAAAAAAAATATTAAAAATTTTATTTGCTATAATTTATATTTTGAAAAATAATATGATGTTTTAAATGCCCCTATAATTACTTTGGCTAAAATAGATGAAATATAATTATATATTTGGTTGATAAAACTTTGGTGGCCTATTCTCCGACAGCCACCTGAGTATTCCCCTATTTTTCCACAATGCACCAAATGACTAGTAACCTATTCAATCTATCTGTTTATTTATAGTCTATAGTATTAAAGTGGCTGCCATTAAAAAAAAACTACTTTACACTAGAATATTCAAAACTGTTGATAAGATTTTTAGATAAAAGAGAACCGATTCTTAAGTAATAGAATAAATGTATTCTAAGAATAGTTATAACAAAAATACTTCTATTTAAGTGGTACTTATTAGATAAATAATTTTCCGGTGTGTAACAGTTACACGTACTTACTTTAATATAAGTATAAGCATAATGGAAAAAAGACAAAGTATCCCTGACAAAATTGATATTGTAATATATAATTTAGCACAAATATTTTGATCCAAACATTAAAATTAATAATGTATTTATATGGTCCAACTGCTAGAACAGTAGAATTCATGGTCATTGATATCGAAGCCTGCTATATTTTTTTTGTGCTGATTATAATGTATAAATTGGCACAAATATTTATATAATGTCATATATAGTTCATACTTCATACAACTGTGCAATGCACAGGTATTACCCAGTATTATATTAAAGCAGCTATCGTTTGGCAATTCTGCTCAATTTCCTCCTAACCTCCAACGAGCTCTTGCCTAAATTTAGGAAGCTATTATATGTTGAAAATTAATATCAATATAATATTATTATATAATATTTTTCAAATATATTTTTGTTAATAATTTACGTATTATTTTTAACTTAAATTTTAACTTATTATTTTATTATTATTTTTACTTGGTTTTTAATATAATAAAAATTAATGTTAAAAAGTAATCATACTCTTGCATGCGTTAAGGTATCATTAAAAATCAACTACGGTTTATTTTTGGAAAAATTTATGAAAATAATCCGAACTTTCGGCGGTCTTTTAATAAAAGACCCAACTTTTGATTTTCATTAATAGACCCAAACTTAGGCCCTGTTCTTCTCGTCTTATTTTACTTATTTTCAGCAAAAATAAGTTCAGTTCAGCAAAATAAGTTCAGATAAGTAAAATAAGTTCAGTTCAACAAAAATAAGTTCAGTTCAGCAAAAAATAAGTTCAGATCAGCAAAAATAAGTTGATGAGACAGGGCCTTAGAATATATTGTTCTTTTTTTGGATCAGTTACAATTCTATTTTTCTTTTTTTTTCTTTTTTTTTTTTTTTTTTAAGAGTTAATGTTTTAGTTGGTGAGGATAGGTTTAATAGCTCCATTTCGCTTCTACTAGTTCATCTTCTCTTCTCCTTCTTCACTCTTAGCTTTCCCCATTGCGGACATCACCAAATCAACACACTCTTCAATCATCTCTTCCTTTTCTTCTTCACTTTCTTATTCATCCTCAACAAATACAAATATAAATGCAAATACAAAAAAAAAAAAAAACAAACAAATAAATAAATAAAATCAAAATCTTTTCTTGTAAAATTTACGTAATTAGCAAACTACCTTGAATCACTTCTCCCTTAAAATCCACTCACACCTTTAATTATATTGCAACTTCTCCTCCTTTTAAAAAGCCCCAATTTTCTCCAATTTAAATTCCCAATTTCAACCAATCAAATTCCTCATCATGGGAGGAGGAGAATGAAGGCAACAACAAAAATAGCAGGGAAATGTTGGTATATAACCTCACCAAAACTCCAGCCTCTAATATTGATGATACAATGCTTTGGCTCTCCTAGAAAGATTTCTTGGATTTTTCATCCAAAAGTTTCAGCTTTTTTTAAGTAATTGAAATCATAAGATTTGTTAATTAGATGGTGAAATTAAGCACATAATAATGGTATTTATACCAAATGTTAGAAATACATTGTACTACGACATTACTCATCCATTCAATAACAATGATATTGACTCTTTCTCTCTCTATTTTTCTTTTTTTTTGTATTTTTTCCTCCATTAAAGTAGCTCAAACTTAGCTTTACTTTTCTCAGTTTAACATGGTATGAGATTCCATCCACTCAATTCTCTTGAATCTAGGGTTAAATCTTATCTCTGTTTCATTTAATTGACTTCTAGTGATAGAATATTCTGGCGATTTTTCGATGATTCTTTATACGTGTTTCGGTTGAGTAATCAAATCTTCATTGTGTTCCTTATTCTTTGAGTTTCGCCTGTAATGATTGCTGCTTTGCCAAGTTTTGTAAGAGGATCAAAGCACAAAATTACAGTAGGGTGAGGAAGGAAATTTAAAGCAAAAGTCAACAAAAAATTCAAAATTTTGCAGGTAAGCGGCTAATAAATGGCTTTAACCTAATTTTGCAGGTAAATAATTACTAAGGTTCAAAAACAGCAGTCTATAATTGGGTCCAAAAATGAAAAAATAAAAGTTTGGTCTTTAATTGAATGATTGTCCAAAGTTTGGATTATTTTCGTAAATTTTTCCTTTATTTTTTTACAATTACAATCAATCAATCAATCACAACCTTAATCCCAAAAAATTGGGGTCGGCTACATGAACCAAAATTAATCATTCCATATGGTCATCCATATAAATTTTCCTCCTCCATCCCCTGCGATCGAGAATCTCATTCTCTTGTAAATCTAAAAGCTTCATGTCCTTTCTAACCGCTTCCCACCAAATCATTTTCGGTCTCCCCCTACCTCGTTTGAGATCTCCATGATCTCACCCTTCCACTCATCGCACCGGGGCTCCCTTAAGTCTCCGTCTCACATGCCCGAACCAACGCAAGCAATTCTCCCTTAATTTGCTTCCTATGTCTGCGACCCCAACTTTTCGACATATTACCTCATTTCTAATTCTATCCCTTAGAGTGTTCCCGCACATTCATCTCAACATCTGTAACCCCGTAACTCCTATTTTTTAAATGTGCTCCTTCTTGTAAGCCCAACATTCTATACCGTAGAGCATCACTAGTCTTATTGCAATGCTGTAGAATTTCCCGTTCAACTTTAACGGGAGTGTTATGTTGTCACGTAACACTCCCGTGGCTGCTGTCCATTTAAGCCACCCAGAATTAATTCTATGTGTTACATCTTGGTCAATATCACCATTATTTTGGATAAATGACCTGAGATATTTAAAACATTCTCCTATATCTAGGGCTTTTCCATCAAATCTTACCACTGCATCACTTACCCCCTCAGAGTCCCAAAGCGGCATTCCATATATTCCGTCTCACTCTGCCTTAGCTTAAACCCTCCAGACTCCAACCTTTGTCTCCATTGCTCTAATTTGGCATTAACCCCCTCTCTAGTTTCATCCACCAATACAATATCATCCACAAACAACATGCACATTTTGGTTCATGTCATAAGATGTTACTAAGTTTCACATTGGTTGTCACCGACCTACCATAACCCTCCTCCTTTATACAAGAACTACAACTTATTAAATTAAAGGAGCAAGTAATATTTAAGAAAGTCGAACGTTTGCTAGGGGACTATCTAATAGGTTACTAAACACACTTAATTAGACTTCTTATGCCTTTTTTTTTTCTTTTGAGGGGAAGACTTAACTTATACTTAATTAATCTTAATCTTATCTCTCCTTTACTCCTTTCACTCACCACCATCACCTACACTGCCACACAAAACAATAATCATCACCAATAAAATTGATCAAACGAACTACATAAAACTGAAGGTAAGAGGTGCACCGTGAAAAAATAGGGGTGAAAGGTTGGATTATTGGAAAAGTAGATTGTTTGGGGTCAAACGCCTAGAGGTCGGGGATTTCGTGTAAATGTTTCCTAAATTTATTCATATCCAACATGAAAAGGACAAACATTGAATTTCACAGTATCAAATACATCTTTCTAGTTTCTATATAGACAGCTTATTGGTCAAAGAAGTAAAAAAAAAAAATTTAAGGTAACATTCACTAGGGTTGATCCAAGCATGAGGTCGCTAGTCGTGCAGATCGGTGGCATACCATAAGAGTATTGAAATTAAGAAAAAAATTCAACTTCAAAAGGTGCTACTCATTTATTAATTTATTTACTGTTTGCTAAGATCAGCACTTGGATAAACTATTAATACTATATATTACAGCTAAAAAATAAATTGCTAATACTTTGAACTATAAAATACCAGTTTCTTGGAAGGCATCAATGAACATCATCATCTCCTCCCCACTAAGTCCTGAAAGAAAGCACACCCGAGGTACTGATTTTGCAACCTGCAAGGAAATAAGCTTTATGAAGTACTCACTTTTCCACTGCAGAGAAGTAAACTTCATGGTCTGTTAAAGAACAAGGTTGAAAAACTTCCGCTTGCATTTAACTACAGATTTACTTCAACAAATGGCAGCTACTCATATTTCCAAAGATGGAGTCACCTTTTTTCCCTGATCATTTACAAAACATCTGTCTGAAATTCCATACTATCTAATAAATTAGGTTTACTTTGAGTCTTATTTTACTCTTATTGTTGACAAAAAAAATTCAATAGTATGAATTTTCACAAAAGACTACAGGCAGTTCGATACTGTTATGTTGTCTTGTGATTTTCACAAAGAGTTTCTCTAAAACCTGTTATTCCCTCATACTATTGTTGTCAAAATTTATGTTGGTTTTAGACGTCTTGAAGTATCTGTCAAGTTATCAACAAATTGACAGAACATTCAGAGTTTCATGGTTCACAGATCCAAGCAATTGATGTCAAAAAAACAAATCACAGATCTCCTCAGTAAATGAATCCTTCTTCTGGAAGTATAAAAAGATGGAAGGTGATGCTATATTGCCTCTATTAGTGAAGTACTTGAGGATGCAGTGTCAAATTATATTCCTCTTACCCAATTTGTCATATGTTCTTTATTGAAGAATAACAATACATTAAAAGAGCAATGCTTTGGAAGTGTTTATACCGTAGACTTCACTCTTGTTATAAGATGATTGTCAAATTAGATTAGCATTGCTACAAGCAAAAGAATTTCAACAAAGAAGAATCTTTCCACTTAAAGCTCTCACTGCCCATTTTCTAAACCACCCATACTCCCTACTTGTTGTATCGACCTAACAGATAGTACTGCAAAGTGTTTATATATAAAAATAAGAAAACAGTTGGTAATTTTGATTAATTTTTAGAAGGTACAGAAAAATTAAAGAAAGGTAAATGTTTTCAAGAAGACGGCTTCCTCTCAACTATACTACTAAGTATCTCATCATTATTTAGCATCCTTTGTTTTACTTATCTCTCACTAATGAGCTCTATTTATTGATTATTGTTCTCTGACAAACTTATCAATTCTACCACATAACTACTAATAACTTACAATTGAATTCATCAGTAGGCATGACAAACTGCCATTTTACTCAAACTTACAACCCTTCATGATACACAGCAAAGTGAAACAGGAAATAACAAAAAAAAGTTAAAGGTCACCCATTGCCGCTCCCATCTTTCATTGCCCAGAAGCCCGCCAAACCAGCAGAACTTACAGAATAGAAAGAGGCTTCATTGCTAACAAGCCTAATATAAGCTAAAAAAGATCATTCCACAATCATACTACAATAACCACATAGTCTCATAATGGATGAGCTGTATGCTAGTAAGTATAATTGAACTGATTCCATAAAATTGGTTGAACATTTCAAATGTCCACGTATCTCAAGTTTTTTTCATTCATGAGTGGAGTACAATCAATCAATTAATCAGAGCCTTAATTCCACAATTGGGGTCGGCTACATGAACCAAAAGTAATCATTCCATGTGGTCATCCGTATATCTTTTCCTCTTCCATCCCTTGCGATCAGTAAATCCAAAAGCTTCATGTCCTTTCTATCCCCTACCAACTAAGTCAATTTCGGTCTCCCCCTACCTCGTTTGAGATCTCCCTCACCCCACCCTTCCACTCGTTACATCGGGGCTCCCTAAGGTCTCCATCTCACATGTCCGAACCAACGCAAGTGGTTTTCCCTTAATTTGCTTGCAATGTCTATGACACCAACTTTTCAGCGGATTCTATCACTTAGAGTGTTTTCACACAGCCATCTCAACATCTCCATCTTCATAACCTTAGAGTAGAGTACGAAAGCATTAAAGTAAAGATGTTTCTGGAGCAAAGAGGATGTAAGTGATGATCTTCCCTCCACCCCAAATTATTATGGGTAATCCCACTCCATCATTCAGGACGATTAGGGAAAAAAATCCAGAATCATCACCCCTTGTAAGAATAATATGCCTTAAATTTCATATTTTGGCTACGGTTTTCTGTTTTGGGCCTATGTTTTATGGGATTTACTGTATTAGGGGTTAGAGTTTTAGGAGTAGAAAGATTTCTGGAGTCCTATAATATCTTATTCTGCAACCTAGAAATTCTTGTCATTATTCTCATATTCAGAGAGAATTCTGAAATTCTAAGATTTGTATTCTGTAATTCCTCATCTAATAATATATATTCACTCCTCTATCGATGAACGTAGCCGTGTGTGTTTGTCATTCTTTAATTTAATCTTTCTTACGCCTATTACAAGAAACTAGTATCAGAGCTGGATCTGTTATTAAATGTGAAGATCGACAAGTTTACGAGGAACAACAGTTTCAGACTATGACAAATCAAGATGCGGGCCTTATTGAATCGAATCAACAAGGGTTGTGGACACCATCGGTGGTGAAACCGACTTCGACATCAAAAATTGGATTAGGATCTGTTGATATAGCAGTGAGGATGTTGTGGAGGAAAAGGCGTATTCGACAATTATGTGGTGTCTTACTTAACATTATCACTGACATTCCCGGGGAAGACACACCGTCGGATTTATGGTTAAAATTAGAGTCTTTATATGACAAAATCTTTAACCAATACGTTGTTATTAAATAAACGTCTGTTTAGTCAGCGAATGCAAGAAAGTACACCTATTGAAAATCACTTGGATCAATTGAACACGATGTTATTAGAATTGCTTAATATTGATGTGAAAGTTGATGATGAGGATGTTACCCTAATACTGTTAGTTTCTTTACTATTATCATATGAGAATTTCCTTCAGTCGTTTATTTTTAGTAAAAATTTGTGACTCTAGAGGAGGTTAGATCGTCCCTCCATATTAGAGAATTGCGCCATAAGGCAACTAGCACAGTTACTAATTATCAGGTTGGTGAGCTAGTAGCAAGTAGGAGTAAGGGTTTTAGATATTCGGGGAAAAATAAGTTTAAGAAATCTGGTTCCAAGGGCCTTAAACCTAATAATATTTGTAACTATTGTAAAGAACAAGGCAATGGAAAAATGATTGTTTAAAGAAAAAGAAGAAGCAATAAGATAAGCAGAAGAAAGCACTAATTATGAACACAAACTGGCTCTTGTCGCAGATGAACAAACACATCAAAGTGATGTTAATTCAGGAGCTTCTTATCATATATGTCCGCGCGGAGAGAGGTTTACAACCTATGAGCAGGTAAACGATGGTAATATTTATATGGTTAACACTGCTATCTGCAAGGCAGTGGGTATAGGCTCAATTAAGATAAGGACACATGATTGTAGATTGTGCACTTTGAACGATGTTAGGCATGTTCCACTCATGACAAAGAATCTGATCTCATCTCATTAAGTCTCTTAGACAGTAAGGATTTCAGTTTTAAAGATGAAGGTGGGGCACTATACGACTGCAAGGGTTCAAATGTGATTCTGAAATAACGTGGAGCTTTGTACTTATTGCGTACTTAAATAACTTGGAGCTTTGTACTTATTGCCTACTTAGGTTTGCTGTTGTTTCACCATCGGTAGTTCATGAGGATATATGACTAAGTTGTGGCATATGAGACTTTTCCATATGACCGAAAAGGGAATGCAAATTTTGTCAAAGGGAGATCAATTATGTGGGCATCGTTTTTGGGAAATCACATCAAACCATGTTTCCAAAAGCTATTAATAGTATAAAAGGCACACTTGATTACATCCACTCAGGTTGGTGGGGTACATCCTGTGTTGAATCTATTGGAGGCACTAGATATTTTGTTTCATTCATTGATGATTACTCAAGCATGACATGGGTAGTTAAGATGAAGCATAAAAGTGAAGCTTTCAAGAGCTTCAAGCAGTGAAGAAGATCAAAAGGTTGCAAACTGATAATGGTCTAGAGTTCTGTTTGTCTGAGTTGAGTTCTGTAAGGATGTGGATGCAGGCATAGCAAGGCATCGCCCGCATCCCACAATCACAAATACACCGCAACATAATGGTGTAGCAGAACACATGAATGACACTTTTGGAGAGAGCTAGATGTATGCTTTCTAAGGCTGGCTTGTCTCGAAAGTTTGGGGCAGAAGCTGTCAGTACATCATGTTTTCTGATAAATCGAGGGCATAATGCTGGTATTCAAACGGAAACACCTTATGAGGTGTGGTCTAGTAAACCTGCAGATAATTCAATTTTGAGAGCTTTTGGTTGTACAGTTTATTATCATGTAAGTGACGATAAATTAGTAGTAAGATCAAAACAGGGCATATTGGTAGGCTATGGGGATAGGGTTAAAGAGTATAGAATCGGGTCTCCATCTGAGAACAAAGTTATACTTAGTAGAAACGTAATCTTTGATAAAAATTATATACCTAAACCTACTATGAAATCTGTTATAGTATCAGAAAATGGAATGGTAGTGTTGAAATCAGGTGGAGGATAAAGTTACTCTAGAGGAGAGTAATAAAGTATTTCATGAGAAAGATGATCAACATTTACAATTAGAAACTAGACTGCAAGAATCATCATCTGCATTGGTGGTTCATCAGCAGAGTTTAGCTCATGATCGATCTAGAAGGTCGAATTTTGGGAAACCCCACAATAGACATGGATATGATGATATGGTAGTTTATGCACAACAGGTTGCCGAGGAAGGTCATAGCCATCCACATCGAAGCTCTGCCCAATGGCTCGGTGCAAACCTGCAATGGAAGATGAGATGGAGTCACTTCAAAAGAATAAGACTTGGGATCTTGTACAACAGCCTTCGGGAAGGAGGTAATAGCTTGCAAAGGTTTTCAAGAAAAAGGAAGGGGTGTCACCTCGTGAGGGTATAAAATTCAAAGCACGAGTTGTAGCAAGAGGGATTCATTAGAGAGAGGGAGTAAAGTACAATGGTAAGACACACGTCCATCAGGGTGTTACATCAGGATCTTGAGCTTGAACAATTAGATGTGAAGACAGCTTTCTTACATGGAGAGTTAGAAGAAGATATTTATATGGCTTAGCCACATGGTTACCAAGTTCTAGGAAAGGAAGACTATGTGCAAGTTGAAGAACTCCTTATATGGACTAAAGCAGTCTCCTAGGCAATGGTACAAGAGGTTTAACAGCTACATGATGAAGATTGGCTACGGCAGAAGTTTGTATGATTGTTTTGTTTATCATAATAAGTTACCAAATGGTTCATATTTATCAAGTCTTGTATGTAGATGATATGTTGATAGTTGCTGAGAAGAAGTCAGATGTTCAGAAATTGAAGGGTCTCCTTAGTGTCGATTTTGAGATGAAAGATTTGGGTGTTGCAAAGAAAATTTTGGGGATGGAAATCTATAGGGATAGAAACCTAAAGAAACCTTTCTTATCAGAGAAAGGTTACATTCAGAAGGTATTATCCAGGTTTGGTATGTCTACATCAAAACCCTTAGATACTCCATGTGCTGCAAATCTTCATTTGCTGTGCCTTTTGCACCCAAAACTGAGGAAGAGGAGTACATGTCACATGTTCCCTATGCTAGTGCAGTTGGAAGCTTGATGTGTGCTATGGTTCGTACTAGGCCTAGGCCTGATCGTGCACATGTAGTTAGTGTTGTTAGTAGGTTTATGGCACAACCTAGGAAGGAATAGCGGCAAGCTGTGAAAAGAATTTTCCGGTGCCTTAGAGGTATATCTGATGTTGCTCTCAATTACGGAAGTGATACTCACTATTTAGTTACATATTACTCAGATTTTGATTATGCTAGAGATGTTGACCGTAGGAGGTCTAGGTCTATGACTGCTTATGTGTTCACTCTTGGTAGATCTGTTATTAATTAGAAGGCTACTTTACAACCTACAGTGATTTTTTCAACTATGGAAGTGGAGTACATGGCATTGATAGAAGATGCAAAAGAGAGAATTTGGCTAAAGGGACTAGTTAGTGGTCTTGGTCTACATCATGATCAGGCGATAGTGTATTGCGATCTTAGTGTAATATGTGTAAGGACTGATCAAATGCAAATAATTAATGTTAATTTGTAGAATGATTGGTTGAATCTTGATAGATAATGTTATTCAAAGGGTTTGACTTGAGGTCACCACTCTCCAAAGTGACTTGAGGTCACAACTTTCCAAGTTTTCTCTCAATATCTGGATAGTTTCTCCTAACTTGTCCTCCTACTACTTATATTACAAGCATTACCCAAAATAGCAGAACATGCTTTAATTACTACTACTACTACTCACTTCGGAGTGTTCCCAAAAGAATAAAGCACTTTAACGCAAATAAACTAGTAAGTCAAAATAAGAAGGAACCAAAATAACAGCTAGTAAACTTGTGGTTAGGTGAGTTTGTTGTTGTTGTTGTTTGTCTTCTTCTGAGATCTTGTGCTATATGTGTAGATTAGTGGTGGTACGGGACGGTCCATTACAATATGCTTGGCCAAGGATCAGGTTTATCATGGGAGGACTAAACACATTGGTGTAAGATTTCATTTTCCAAGGAGTGAGAATAGAATTAAGACTGCTGATAAATCAGCTAATATGTTTACCAAGTTCCACACAGCAAGTTTCAACACTGTTTAGACTTGCTTAATGTGAGAAGCTGTTGATTGCCCTCTTTGGGGAAAAATCTGAGGTAGAGGAGATATTTCTTTTTTTATAATTATCGGTACATCTGGTTTTGTTTGGTTTGGTTTCTAGTACTGATATCGGTACATTTGGTCTGTTTTTCTGGTACTTGTGCAATACATTTGTGGTTTGTTATGGTGAGAGGATCCGAGTCAAGGTGGAGATTTATACGAATAATATGCCTTGAATCTCATATTTTTTGTTAGGGTTTACTATATTAGGGTTAAAGTTTTAGGAGTACTAGGATTTTAGCAGTCCTATATATACTCCTCATTCTCCGACCTAGAAAGTATTCTCATTATTCTCATGTTCAGAGAGAATTCTGAAATCCTAAACTCTAACCAGAATTATTCATAATTCGTGCTTCTAATTAATCCCAATCAACTCCTCAATTAATAAAATATATCCTCTCCTCTGCCAGTAGATGTAGTTGGTAAACCACATTAAATGTGTGTGTTTTTGTCATTCTTTACTTCAATCTTTCTTATGTCTATGTAATATCCCTTTACACTTCTACAGGTGCAAAATTTAGAACCATTCTCGCCACAACAATTGCTTGATCATGGTGGTCTAGATAAATTCAAAATAATTAATACACAATTCAAAGATTATGAAGATTTTATTATGCCTGTAACGTTGAATTTTATGTTCATTTTCATTGCTAATAAAAAAGGGAACAATGTAGTTTATAATCATATAGTTTATATAAGCTCGAAGTTTATAAACAAGTATTCTATGATTATGACCTTACGGTTCAAAGATTACGAATATATTTTTTTATGATCATAGACTACTTTTTTAATAAACTTTAAGCTAATACAAACTATAGAGTCATGATCTTTTCAATTTGTAACACCCAAAAAAAAAAAAGGTCTTTTAAATTTATGTTCATGATTTTTCAACTGCATGTCCTCGAAGCCTAGTATATGCATAATGCATGATGAGATGAGCATATCTAGAGATTAGGATAAAATTTTCACCACTTGGGCAATCACAATCCTACATTGAATTTCACAAGAACTAAATACCCACAATTCTCTCCATCTAAGCCAACCAGACTTGATTCAATGGGTTATATGGTCAAAATCCCCATTCCTCTACAAAATTGATCCAAGCCAACATGGCATGTTGTGCAACAATAATTGATGAATAAATAAAGTTGAGTTGTCTTGTGTAATTTAGAGTAGTAAACAAGAAGCAACTTCATCTCAGTAAACAGAGAAAGAAAAATGCAGTTTGCAAAATTTCAAGGTCCAAGTCTAACCTTTAATGTCCCAAAGTTCTGCTGTTTACAATTCACTGCATCCCAAAGAGAGCGATCAATCATGTCTTCAGTGCAGTATATAACCTGCAACAACAATAAGTAAAGTTTTAGATAACCTAACAAAAACTATTCACAAGCGATAAATGCCAATGACTTGACAGACTACTTGAAGTAACATTTTAGCCAGTAGACGAAGTTGCATGCTGCAACAACTCAATTGTGATACACGGACTTGCTAAAATGTGGTTGAAATTGAAGAGAGTCTCCGGATTTCTGTGTGATTGGATTATGCTCAATAAATTAAAGGGAAAATCCTATCGCGGAGCTATTAGGCTAACAATGCTATACAGGACTAAATGTTAGGCTTTGAAATATTGTTACCTAGTGTGGCAGAGATGGATATGCTTTGTTGGATTTGTGGCCATACAAGGAAGAATAAATTGATAAAATAAGGAATGAGGTTCTTAGGAAGAAGGTAGGGGTTGCGTCTGTTGAGGATAAGGAATGAGGTTCTTAGGAAGAAGGTAGGGGTTGTCTTGTGGCCATATAAGATGGAGACTGAGTAGCACCGTAAGGAGGCTAGAAGAGTGGAAACATGATGGACAGAGGAGAAGTAGAGGAAGACCTTTTGGATGAGGGGTTAATAGAGATATGAGGTTGTTGGGGCTTGAAGAGAATTTGGAGCCAAACAAGGAGGAATAGAGAAAGAGGGTTTCAGTTGAATGACTTATGTGATTCCTCTAATTAATTCATTTCTAGCCGATCCCGAATTATTTAGCCAACCCCCGAATTCATTGTCACTAAGGTTTGGTGGTTGCTGTTTGGACTTGCTAAAATGAGAAATTTTGTCAAGATGGAGTGTCATTTCCTCCCAGAAGATATATTTCCGTTTTAGAGAATTAAGAGGGAAAATTCTGACAATTACCTGCAAAAACTCCCCATCTAAGTTCTTTAGAAGCTGTTGTATCTGCAGCAAAGTGAACTAATCAGTTCAAATTCACGAAGCCAATATCTTCGATTATAGCAATGAATTATGCAATTAATTGCATTCATGAGAATATAAACAGATACCCAATTATGGGATTAAGGCTTCGATTAATTGACTGATTGATATGAGAATATAGACAGATGCTTTGGAATGCAGCTAATAATGTGATTATATTTCAACTTTCCTTTCAATCTTCCTCTTTTTTTTTTTTTTTCTTGAAAAGCAAGCTGAAAGTTGTGATCATAATATTGACACCAAAAACATTAAGAGCACAGTTAGCAACAGCCTAAAAGCCTATTACATGAGGCTACTTGGGTTCTCTAATTTATATGTAACACGGCATTGTGCCCATAAGGCAACAGCCACCACACCAATTCCTAACCATGAGGTGAGGTAAATGGGAAATAAAGCACAATTGCTTGGTGGAGAAGTAAGACATCACAATAACTTATGTTCAAGGGCCATAAGATAGGTGGAGAAGTAAGACATCATAATAAATTATGTTCAAGGGCCATAAGATAGATTAACAAAGCTAAGTATAGATAAGTTCACAAAACAGCTAAAATGTAACGACAAACCTTAGTTTAAGTAACCACTAATTGAGCTCAAATCAATGCAGATAAGTTTCATAAAGACAAATTTAAAGAACAAGGTGCGGATATAGAATCCTACAAAGAATGTAGACTTAAATGTTGTCTGGGCTACAAGGATAGTTACTCCTAGAGATTGCAGCTATCCTAGTAGAGTGATGCACTTTGTTGCACTCAAGTATTAAGAGCAGCATTAGGAACATTGGGGGCTTCAGTGATGATATGTATTGTTAGTGTCCCAAACTACATAAGCACACTGCAACTCTGCAAGCCTAATTCTGACTGCATATGGAATTTTTTATTAAATAAGTCATTAAATTATTTCTTCAATATCCACCCAGCAGAAAAGAAAGGGCAGCTTTAAAGTTCATCAAGTTTAGTGAGTAAGTACCGTTTCTGCTTCATCTACTTTAAATCCTACAAGCAGCAATGCCTGTAATAAGGGAAAACGCAAACTATGAGTTTTACTGAAGAATAGTGACACAGTGCAAAAGATTTTCAATTCAATATCCTTCTTAGAAAAGCAATAATAGGCCGATACAACAATGAAATAGAAAACCAGAGCATACACCTTATAGTTGGCTAGCTGCACAAAATATTGGATTTTGGTACACGATATATAGGGGATTCTGGAATTAATCTGATGTATGTAGGCTTTAAGAGTATTGACTTCAGACAAAGTACCATTAGCCAGCAGCTGCAATTAGTAGCGAATATATAATTCCTCTATCAATTTACACGCATCATTTAGCTTCGGCACAAATGTTTAGGAAAAGGAAACCATGGTATAGGAGAGAGATAGAGCGAAAAAAGTTCCAAAAAGGAAATGATGCAAGCAATATGCAACTTCCTAACATAGAAACAATGCAAGTGGAAAATAACAACAACAAAAAAAGTAACACAGGAAGTATATAGTTATTGCCAGATGAAGACAAATGATCATAACTTACCGGGGGGCCATAACTAGGATCTTCGGCATTCAGAGGAACAAACTTTGATTCTTCATCTACTTCACTTGGAGTTCCTATAAGATAGTATTGAAATGTTAATTACAATTTTGGGAGGTTTCATAAGATTCTTCTGAAATGCTCATGTCTAAATGTTTTATCATGTTTCTCACATTGAGATGCATAATTTGTATCTCAAATGGCAGCTTAATATAAATACAAGGCGAATGAAGTTATTTGGTTTGTAAAACGAGTCAATAAATTAATTATTCTGCCCTTAGTGCTCTAGTCCTTAATGCAAGAAAACATGCCACATGATATGTTCTCTAATACTAGCATCACAGAATTTTCGAGCTACATATCAAAACATCTGATCATATTAACCAGAAGAAAATGTCAGCGACAACTTCACATAAAGTTTCAGACTGTCATACTAAGAAATTTACAATCAGCTGCTAAGTTACCATAACCGATTCAAATTCAACCTATCTTTCGGATAATGGTTTATCAACCCATACCATCATGTGACATAAAACATACATTAAAAAACAAAAAGAGTCGTGAATAACCAATGATGGATTAAACTAACTCTGAATTTAAAATATATAGTAACATATAACCAATTACGTTACACTAAAATCAAAATGATAAAAAGGGTCATTTTGAAAGTGGCAAAAGCTAACAAGCGCCGAAGCTGCCCACGGGCATTTGTTTAGCTAACTAAAAGTGGAAATATTAAGTTTAATCCACCATTAACTAACACCAAACATGCCTGATTTTAGCATGCTACTCCAAAATTAATACCAATAATTAAATATTGCGACATATATTATATTCTTATCTAACTCCTAAAGAGCTTTATAGCAAGATTAAACTAATCAAATGTAGAAACATGGGTTATGACCTTATTAAGGGACATGTATTTCCGCACTTATCATGTTATTTCCGCTCCCCTCTTCCTCATCCTCTCACACGTATTTTGCACTCCTCATATCATGTTAACATTCATGTGAGAGGGGGAGGACTGCGGAAATATTTTGGAGAGTTCGGAAATCATCACCCCGTACCCACAAGACTGAAGACACAATATTTCTCTTTTGTGGGCTTAAGATAGCTTTAATTTCCTAGAACCCAGAAATTCTATTTATTTAAATTCAATATAATTAAAAGTGAAAAACATAAATAATACAATGAGCATGTACTAAATTATTAAGGAAAAACAAAATGCAAAATTTTATAAAATAGGTGTACCTTGAGAAGAAGATGTAAAAAGATGATTAGCTTTCTTCAAACCCAAAGAAGAGAAAGAGGAAAGTTGAGGAAAAGAGTGAGTGTGTTGGAGGAACAAAGGTTTTGTTGATGAGTTTGGGAAAACAAGAGTTGCAGCAAATTTATTCAAAGATAGTACCGTTACAGTTGTGGAAGCCATACTGTCCGATAAATTTCCCACATTATCCACAAAATATAGTTTCTGACTTGGAGACCGTGTTAGCACTTGTGAGTTTGAGGCACAAATAGGTTGAATCAGTACCTAAGAAATCACTGTGATATGTATAAACAATAAATTATATGATATTTTTGTAAATAAGTTAATAACTTTATTATCATGCGCAAATTCTTAGGTGCTCCCGGAGCACCTTCCTTTAGGTGCTCCCGGGCGCGTGTAAGACACGCGCAACAGTTTAAATTTTTTTTTTGTTCTGAACTACCAGTGCTTAGGTAAAATGAACATTAGTGTTTTTGTTCTGAACTTTAATGTTTTTTAACTGAACGTTAAGGTTGTTCTTATGTAAAATGAACATTCATGTTTTTGTTTTGAACATTAATTTTTTTATCACTGAACATTGATTCACTGCTTAGATAAATGAATATTTTTATTTTTATTTTGAACATTTATGTTTTTGAACTGAACATTGGTGTAGTTACCTTGAACAATGATGTTTTTTGGATCATATAGTTTTTTGGTGAACTTTTATGTTGTTATTTGAACATTATTGTTTTAAGATTGAACATTTATGTTATTATTTTGAATATTAATTTGAATTTATACATATAGATCCAAAAGAGCTCGTGTACCATCTACAACAATTCATTTTTTCTGAATGCTCAGAATTTTTACGAAAAAGTTCAAAAATATGATTACATCAATTACAAGAGAAATAAATGTTTGTTATACAAATCAAATGCTTCTTCATCATTGTTCACTTTTACATTCAACAATTCAGATTCATCAACTTCATTTACAATCATTTGGATTGAATCATCTGCAAAAATTGAAAACATTAAAATTAATAAGTTGAACAATAACTCATTGTACAACAATTAAAAGAACATAACTGAACAACAATTCATTTTTTCTGAATGTTCAGAATTTTTATGAAGAAGTTCAGAAATATGATTACATCAATTACAAGAGAAATTGAACAACAATTCAATTTTGCTAATGTTCAGCATTTTTATGAAAAAGTTCAGAACAACATATTAATATAGAAATTTAATTTCTGAACATTAATTCATTTTTTCTGAACATTTATGAATCTTCATCAGCATATATGCAGAATTTCAGAACAATAATTTCTGAACTCTAATTGAAACTTTTTGAACGTTTATTAAATGAAAATATGAAAAATTTGACGAAAATTATAGCTTACAAATTTCTGTAAAATCTTCATTGATTACTTCTTGTAGATCTTCGTATGTTTTTGTGTTGTTTTGATTTGTATTTCTTTGATTTTCTGTTGAATCTGTCATGATTGAAATTCTAGGGTTTGAAATTAGAGAGAGAATTGTTTTGATTTTGAGAGAAAGAAGAGAGAGAATCAGAGAGGATGAAGGATGATTTAAAAAAAAAAAAAGCAACAAACTGCCTATTTATAGCAGTTTGCTGCTGCAGTTTTTGGCAACTGCAAAACGCAGCGTTTAGCACCCGGAGCACCTAGAGGAAGGTGCTCCGGGTGTAGGTAATCCCAATTGATTATCATGCTATCCCTTAAAATTCATATAAAAAGACAATTATACCCCTTAACTTTTAACATATTATTTCAAAATATCATTGTAATACGCAATTTTGCATATCACTGTGATTTACTGGTCATCCCTCGGTTGAAGTCAAATAAATCGAACGAAATAAAATATTACGTCTGTTTCATATTTCAATTTTTTTTTACTGTTTAACATTAATTGCAACATTTACAAAGTTTTCTCTATTGGTAATTTTTTGATGAAAATTACGTAGTTACCCCTCATTTAAAACACTAAAATGTAACTATCCTAAATTATTAACCTAGTTAGCCTAACCTCAAATCACCACCACCACCTATATAGTCAATAACACCACCACCACCTATACAGCCAATAACACCACCACCATTCACCCCTTCACTTGAAACCACCACCACCCTTCATCCCTTTCACTCGAAACGACTACGATCCTTCACCGTGACCCCTTAACTTGAAACCACAACCACTTTTTTCTTCTTTTCTTTCGAAGCCACCACTCCACCACCCTGATGAGTCACTTTGATATCACATTTTTAAGCATGTTTGGGTGCTTATTTAGAGCTTATTAGGTTTATATGATTGCATTTTCAGTATTAATTGCATGAATTTTCCATTTCATGCTCTATTACGCTTCGTTTGTGGTTTCTTAATTTTTCACGTAGTTTTGTTGCTATTTGGAAGCTTTCGGAGAAAGGTTGAATGAAGCGGATAATTATAATAGAAGAATCGAAGATTATAGACGTTTAACTAGAGGATTATCATCATATGACTTCTATTTTGCATCCATAAGAGTCGTAGTGTAGCTTATTGAGGTGAATTTGAGCTAAAAGTGAAGAAACGTCGAAATTTGTGAAAGTTTAGCTTGATCAATGCTCCCTATTTTGGTCATAACTTGAGATATACTCATCGGATTGATGTGATTCAAGTTGCATTGGAAACTAGGTTTATAGTTCTTCGCAACGATAGGTCACACGCCTCATTTAGATGCATAGAACTCAAGTTACAGCCCTTCAAAATCAACCCAGCGTTTCAGAATACGAAACAGCGCCCAATGGTTTTGAGCGTTTTTCCCTTTGAGTTGTTGTCCGGCCAGCTGGGTACCCATGGGGCTCTGGTCGAGCCAGTTGTGCTGAAAATCCTAAATTTATATCTTTTGTATTTTCCTAGTTTATATCTCCTAATCTTCTATTTTTATTTTTCCTACTATATGTTAATTAGAAAAAATATATATAGGGGAAAAATAAGTCTATTAGGAGGGAGGAGAAAAACACACGACAGTTTGGTATTAGGAGTTTATGTTGGTTTTTCATCTTCTTCCTCCAACATTCAACCTTCATGTATCATTGTTCATCCATCAATTCAAGTAAATTTTCTCCTTTTCTTTCTTCTTATTATTATTAATTATGTTATCTCTTATTGTTTGTTTCTATGTTTTTTTCTTTAATTATGTTTGAGTAGATTTTTATCTACGATTAAGTTGAACCCTGATATGAATCATATGTTATGAGTTAATCCCAATTCCCCAATTTAATTAGTTTGTTATTCATCTTTGTTAGGGTTGGCTTTCTTATCAGTATTTGACTAGAAATATTAGGTTCGCAACGAAAGTTGGTTCTTGATTGATTTTAGAACTCTAATCAAGAGTAGGTTTTACTAGACATGAAATTAGTGAATATTACTTGCTAGGATTTTTAGGATACTATTCATAATATCTTTAATATGCATGACTCCATGAAAATAGATACAATTGCATTATTAGGAAAGCCATTAATTGATCAAAAAGAAATTCTTGGTATTTTTAGGGCGCATCATCCTGTTGAGTTTATTCTAATTAATTGGGGGAGAGATTAAGGATTACATTAGTTCATATTAGTGGGGATACTTAATTCTAGAGTCTTTTTATTCATAGTTTTTATTTCTTTAGTCAAAGTTTTAGATCAATCAATTTCCTTGTTTTTTCCCGACTCTACTAATTTTTATTCATAGCAACCATTAATTGATTGAACCTTCTCTTCGGGATCGACCCTGACTTACCCTACTACATAGTTAGAAGATTACGTAATTATTTTTGATAGAATCACGACAGCCTTTCACACCCAATCCGCATACTTTCCGCCGACACCACCAACACCACTATTTCCTTCGTCAAAAACCACTGATCGAACCGACAAACCCCCCAATTGAACCGACAACAAACCCAATCCATATTCAAAACCAGATGAAAACCACCACCCACCATTCGCTGCTCTTCGATCTAACCTTTGACACCACCAACCCTCTCGACGGACGTTCGAAAGTCGGTGGGTTTGGATTTGTGATTTGTTGTTTGTGATTTTCAATCTGGTGGTTTTCGACCTAGAGTCTTGGTAGTTTTTGGTTTTCGATCATCCTGATGGTTTCGGTGGCTTTGACAGTTGGTTGCGGTGATGTTGGTGGTTCGTTGTGGTGGATTAGGTGGTTGCTGGTTGTGAAGAGGTGGTGTGGTGTCTTCAATAGTCAACCACTGGTGGTGTTTATTGGTATAGATGATTTTTTTTAATTTTTAAAAGTACTTAATTACCAATTAATTGTATACTCTTAAGTTTTTCATTACCATTAAGAAAAATTGTCTAGGGAAACTAAGGTAGTATTTTAATTTGAAATTAATATGTACGTAGTAGTAAATTCAATTGAAATAAATATAATGTTAAATATTAATTTGTTGATTATTGAATTGAATGGAATGGAAAATAAATTCAATATATAAAATAAAGTCTTAGTTTGCCGTTGCTCTTTTGAGCTTATTATAACTAAATTGAATATAATTTTTTTAATTAGAATTATATATCTATTTATTTATAATAATAATAATAATGATAATAATAAAACAAAGATATACATAGTAATTCTAAATTTATTGATAGCCAAAATTTTCAATAACTACCTATTAAAACTCAAAATTTGCACTTAAATATCTGTTATATTTTTTTTGTTACATAATTACCTGTTATAACCATTTTATATAGATTTCACTACCTATGGTTGAATTTTACTATCTTTATTTTACCTGTTACACCCCCCACTTCTACTATCTTTCCTCTGAAATCTAAATGTAAATATGTAATTACTTATTTGCCCTTAGTTACACGTTAATCTACCATTTTCTTCCTCAAATCCCTCTTTCTCTCTCCTCAAATCCAACTTTCTATCTCTTTGGTCATGAAAAAACTTATTGTGTTAGCACTTTATGTTTATGATATATTGTTGTTTTTTTTACTCATGACCCAAATGTGATTTGGGTTGTTCTTCTTGTAATTACGGAGTACTTATTTTTATTGATTGTTTCATTTGCAAGGGATTATTTACTTTTGATTGATTGTTTAATTTGCATGTGATTTAGGTTTTTATTGTGTTGGTAAGTTGTGTTTATGATTGTTGTTTTTTGCTCATATGACAAATGTTAATTGAGTTAATTTTAATTGCTTGGCCTTTACTTTGATTGAATTTATAAGAGTTGTATTTTTTTTTGAAATGGTTGAATCACTTGAATGTTCTTTGTTAGATTTTTTTAATTAAGTTTAATTTTACATGAATATAAGATTCATGCTAAAGACTAATGTATATATCTAAAAAAAGGTTGTTAGGAGGGTGGGTAGGAGTTGTGTTTGATTGAAGGTCTTTCATGACAGAAGAGATAGAAAGTTGGAGAGTAGTGAAGAGTGAGGAAAGAGAAAGAGGAATTTGACGAAATAAAAAGGTAAACTAATGTGTGTAAGGGCAAAAAAGTAATTACATTTGGATTTCGGAGGAAATGTAGTAGAAGTGAGAAAGGTGCCAGAAAAACTAGCAAAATCCGGTCATAGATAGTGAAATCTAAAAAAAATGGTTTTTATTTATTTTATTTTTTTTGAAGGAAAAGACAATTATCAATAATTGAAAGTCATTCGACATCTACAATAAACATTATAGAAAATTTAGATACAATCTAAAATAATCAAGTAAAACTCTTCTGTAAAGAAAATATGATAATGAGACACCGGATCTGAAGTTGAAGCGCAGTCCCTGATTGATCGCTGCATCATGCAGCCTTTTATGAGGGAACATATCTTTCTGATATAGTTTTGTGAAGAAATTTATTTATTTGACCATATAGATCGCACTCTCAGTTCCAACGCCAATTGCAAATTGTATAATCAACAATCCATGATTTTAATCTTTCAAACAAAACCCTAAAAATAAATCATAATCTTCCATAAGGGAGGAAGAGAAAAACAAACTCCAAACTCTCACAAAAGGAGGGAACAAACCCAAAAATTGGGGAGAAATTTCTCCTAATAAAAGAGCAAGAAGGATTATTCATAACTAAAAAAAGAAAATGAAATAAAGAAAGAACAGGGGCTTACCATCATCATTTTTATTGGGAAGAAATCTCTCCTAAAGAGAGAGTAAGGAGGATTAATCATAACTTAAAAACAAAAATTGAAATAAAGAAAGAATTGGAGCTTACCATCATCACCTTTGATGATGGTAGCCCTTTGCAGCCGTCAAGAAATTTTAGGGTTTTTTTTAGAGGAGAGAGAGAATGGGAGGGATGTAGTTTTGTAACTAAAAATATGCAATAGATAGTTAAGTTTAAATTTTGTGTTTTAATAACTAATTATTGAAAATTTTAGCTTATTAATATGCACAAGAGTACATATTGACCATACAATTTAGTTAAATGAGGTGAAAGGGACCTTGGCCTTGGTAAAATTTCTAATTTGAAATCGTATATTCACCTTATATTACTTTCGTCATAAATAACAAGCAACAATTTGACATAAAGTAGAAGAAAAAAAATTTCTAATCACTGCATTTTATTTGCAACAAAAGTTATCAGGGTTTCTCACACAGTGTAACTATTATAGGTAACATCGATAAAGAACAAGACTCCAAGATGAGTGAGTATCAAGTCTCCTTCAGGGGAAAAAAGAAGTCCACTTTCTCTAGGCTCCCTAGGGTTTGCTAGGGTTCCAAGTAGAAGATTTAGTATCAAGTCTTGTTTGTACAAGTTTCGTTCACTGTTTTCGAGTGATTGTGGTAGGCTAGGGAGGCTGTGTAGTGGAGTGGGATGGCTAGTGATATTGTGCGGGGTTGCGAAAGGCTGCAGATTCACCAAGATAAAGAGGAGATTGCAGAGTTAGGAGAAATACAACACGAGAATCACGATGCACAATTAGCGCTTACGCTAATAGGCAAAGCCCTAATAATTAGACCGTATAATTTCGAGGCGATGCAAAGAACCCTAAAGCAAGTATGGAGTTTGACGAGAGAAGTCGTGTTTCGGCAAATTGAAAATAACTTGATTGTGGTGCAATTCTTCCATTGGAGGGACAAGGAGAAGGTGATTGCAGGCGCACCATGGCACTTTGATAATCATCTGGTACTTTTCCAGGAGATACAAGGAGGCGAACAACCGGAGAATATAGATTTCAGCGAATGCCCTTTTTGGATCAGGCTATACAATCTCCCGCTGGATAGCAGGTCAGACAATGATGCGAGGACTATTGCGAGCAAAGTTGGGAGGGTAATGGAGGTAGAGACGGATAATTTGGGTTGGGACAGGTCGCGGCGGGCACGTGTAGCCATAAACGTAACAAAACCCCTTCGTAGGGTCCAGAAAATCAGCGACAGAAGGGGTGATATCAAGATGGTGGACATTAAATATGAACGACTACCCTTCTTCTGTTTTACGTGTAGCTGTTTAGGGCATGTAGATAGAGACTGTGGTGTGGGAGGGAGGGAGGATGACAAGGATGGTAAGGCGTAGGGGGTGTGGCTGCGAGCCTCACCACGAAAGGGAAGGGAGAAGATGAGAGAGGAGATTAACAAGTGCATAAAGGGGAAGAAGGGGCTTGTTTTCGAAACAAAACCGGAGCAACAAACGAAGGAGGGAGGGGAGGAGGAAATGAATCCTAAGGGGGGACTGCATGCTCACACAAACAGTGGAGAAGGGGAGAAGGAGGGAAAAGGAGGTGAGATAAATACTGAGGGGAGGGAGCAAGCAGGGTTGACCGGTGTAGGGGGGAGGAGACAAGATGAAGAGAGGGAAGGAGTGGTGGGAGAAGAGCAGACAGTAGCTGCGATGGTGGGGGAAATAAGGGAGAAGAAAAAATGGAAAAAATTAGAGAGGAGAGGGAGGGAAACAGGGGACACCACGAGAATAGGGGGGATGGGCAAAAGAGGGAGAAGGGAGACGATGGATATGGAGGTGGATATGCAGAGGGACAAAAGAAGGTGCATGGAGTTAGATGGACCGCATGCAGTAATGACGTGCAATGAAGTAGCGGAGGTGGCTGCCATGCCACCCCACGAACTGCAATGAAAATTATGAGCTGGAACTGTCGAGGGTTGGGCCACCCTCGTACAGTTGATACCCTCCGTGATTGGTGTTGGAGGGAAAGGCCAAATATAGTCTTCTTGATGGAGACTATGATAAATTCGAACGCTCTTGATATTGTTAAGAAGAAATGTGGCTTCACTGAAGGAGTTTGTCTTAGTAGTGTGGGGAATGCGAGTGGTATAGGGTTTTGGTGGAGTGAAGTGACCGCAAATGTGGTCTCATACTCCGAACATCACTTCGCGGCTGATATCCTTGATGATAGGAGGAACGCTACGTGGAGAGCAGTAGGTATCTACGGTTGGCCTGAAAGGGAAAACAAAACTCGAACGTGGGAGCTTATGCGTGAGATGTGCAGCAACGGTGACATACCAACAATTGTTTTTGGTGACTTTAATGAAATACTTAGTGAGAGAGAGAAGGTGGGAGGAGTTCCGCGTAGTGATAGAAGCATGGAAGGGTTTAGACATGCGTTAGATGCGTGTGCTCTACGGGATTTGGGGTACAAGGGCAGCATCTTCACATGGCAGCGAGGGGTCACTACTAACACGTTAATTCGAGAGAGGCTAGACCGCTTTGTAGCAAATGATGCTTGGTGCTCCACGTATCCGCACGTGGTAGTACGTCACTTCCCGATACACCGCTCGGACCACGCTCCCATTTTCTTGAAGAGTGAATATAATAGGGGAATGTGGAGGGGGCGGAAGCCGTTCCGTTTTGAAGCAATGTGGCTGTCAAATGAGGAGTGTGAGGGAGTGGTCAAGAAAGCTTGGGAGAATAATGTAGGGGCGAAAGTGGAGGTTAAGCTGAAGGCTTGTGCGGAGGAATTAGGAAAATGGGGTCAAGCTACTTTTGGAAGTATACGCAAAAGGATAAAAGAGGTGGAGAGCACACTCTCTTCACGCCAGCAGGAATTCATGGACGAAGAAAACCTCTCACAGTGTAGGAGCTTATCAAGAGATCTAAATGAGCTACGGCAGATGGAGGAGTCTTATTAGTACGCTAGAGCACGGGTAAATGAGTTACGTGATGGAGATAAAAATACAGCATACTTTCATCATAAAGCAAGCTCGAGGAAGAGGAGGAATACTGTGAAGGGGCTAGAGGATGAGAGGGGAGAGCTTATTACGGAGAAGGAAGGAATGGTGAATATTATCTCACGTTACTTCAGAGACATTTTCACAAGTAGTGACCCGGTTGAAATTGTGGCGGCATTGGAGGGGCTTCAAGCGCGTGTGACGCCAGAAATGAATGATATGTTACTACAGCAGCCTACAGGGGAGGAAGTTAAGAAAGCTTTGTTTGACATGCACCCAAATAAGGCACCGGGTTTGGACGGTATGCATGCTCTTTTTTTCCAAAAATTTTGGCATATAGTAGGAAATGATATTATAGAGTTTATGGCAGGTTGGTGGAGAGGGGAAATAGATATTGGAGAACTTAACCGAACTTGCATAGTGTTGATCCCTAAATGTAATGAAGCATGTAAAATGAAGGACTTTAGGTCCATCAGTTTATGTAATGTACTTTATAAAATTATCTTGAAAACACTAACTAATAGGCTTAAACCGATTATGAGTGAGATTATTTCCCCTAATCAAAGTGCCTTTGTCCCGGGTACATTAATAACAGACAATGCAATAGTAGCTTTTGAGATTTTTCATGCTATGAAGAGAGGTGGAATGGGAAGAAGGGGGACCATGGCTTTAAAGCTAGATATGAGCAAGGCGTATGACCGGGTGGATTGGGCTTTCTTGGAGCAGACCATGATAAGGTTGGGGTTTGATGGGGAATGGGTTCGGAGGATCATGCTTTGCACCACTAATGTTTCCTTTACCTTCAAGGTGAATGGTGTGCTAACGGGGGATGTGACCCCTCACCGTGGCTTACGCCAAGGGGATCCACTATCCCCATATCTTTTCTTATTTGTTGCAGATGCTAGCTAAGGCATCCATGGACAATACTACTCACAGAGCAAAAATATGCAGAGGGGGTCCGAGTATATCTCATCTCTTTTTTGCAGATGATAGCATATTTTTCGCTAGAGCCAATACACAAGAATGCTCAGCTATAGCTAATATAATTAGCACATATGAACGAGCTTCGGGACAAAAGATTAATTTGGACAAGACGAAAGTGTTTTTCAGCAAAACAGAGTCGCAAAGGACAAGGGAGGAGATATGCAGTCTTCTAGGGGTTCGGGAAGTAGAGAAGCATGAGAAGTATCTTGGGCTGCCAACCATGATAGGGAAATCAAAGAAGGACATATTTCGAGTTTTAAAGGAACGCATTTGGAAGAAGTTGCAAGGATGGAAGGAGAAACTACTCTCAAAACCGGGAAAGGAGGTCCTTTTGAAGGCGGTAGCACAGGCCATACCCACTTACATGATGAGTATATTTAAAATCCCGGATGGAATTCTTGATGACATTCAATCAATGATGGCTCGATTTTGGTGGGGTGCACAAGGGGATGAGCGTAAAATACATTCGGTTAGTTGGGAGTGTTTATGTAAACCAAAGGCGTTGGGTGGCATGGGGTTTCGGAACTTGAAGGTCTTTAATCAAGCTCTCTTGGCAAAACAGGTTTGGAGATTATTGAATGAGAAAGGGACTCTTATGTATAACGTGATGAAAGCCAAATATTTCAAGAACTCTTCAGTTTTGGAGGCTTCTAGGGGGTACGATCCTAGCTATATATGGCGGAGTATTTGGGGGGCAAAATCACTCTTAAAGGAGGGATTAAGGTGGCGGGTAGGGAATGGCCATGACATTCGGGTCTGTGGGGATGCATGGCTTGGTGAAGGCAGTGGCACGGGAGTCCCAACAACGGTGAATAGTGCTGCTAGGGAGATGCGAGTAGTAGATTTGATGCAGGTTGATGGTGGAAGGTGGAATGAAGGAGTAATTAACGATATTTTCTCGGCGGAGGAGGCTGCGTTGGTACGGAATGTACCTCTCTTAGTGCCACCCCCGAAGGACCAAATGTTTTGGTGGCCTTCGCCATCCGGTATATACACAGTAAAAACTGGATATTGGCTCGGTTTATTAGGCGCAAATCAAGGGGGAGAAGACGGCGAGGAAGGAAAGTTATGGAAGATGATATGGTCAATGGAAGGGCCTCCAAAATTGAAACATTTTGTTTGGAGAGCTTGTAGGCAAACACTTGCGGTAAATGGGGAGCTAGTGCGGAGACACATTAAGGAGGATGGAGGTTGTGGACTATGCCCTAATGCAATTGAATCGGTGGTACACGCATTAGTAGAGTTCCCATACGTGCGCGAAATCTGGAGGGACTCACGGGTGGAAGAGGAGCTGCGAAGAGCGCCAAAAACAAACTTTGCAGAGTCCTTCTCATGGCTGGCGAGCAAAGTCTCTGGTGAAGACTTACGGCAGTTCGTTGTGCTTGCTTGGGCAGCATGGATGTGCCGTAATAAAAGAGTTTTCCAGCTGGATGAGGGGGTAGATGCAAGGATCATTGCAGCGGGCTTCGTGAGGTTGGCAGAGGACTACAAGGCATATGCTACTAAGGTTTTCAGTCCAGCACAGAGGCAACTAGTCCAAACAACTACGTCGTGGGTTCTTCCTCCTGAAGGTGTTATCAAGGTGAACACGGATGCAGCTTTGGTGGAAGGAGTGGGGATGGGTTTGGGAGTAGTGTTGAGGGACTATCAAGGAAAGGTCATGGCAACTGCGACGTGGCGTATTGCTACTACATGGAGAGTGGAGGACGCGGAGGCAGCTGCAGCTCAGTACGGCGTGGCTTTAGCCCGGAGGTTAGGGTATCGGAATGTTTGGCTCGAAGGGGATGCACTAGGGGTTATGGGGAAGATCCAACAACGTGAGAAAGGGTGTGCTCATGCTTTCATGTTTATCGAACGCTTGTGTAATGACGTAGACGACTTTGATTTCTTCTATAGTAGTCATGTTGGTAGGGGGGGTAACACTGTAGCACATATGTTGGCTCATAGCTTTGTTGTGGGCAGTGATGAAGTTATTAGGTTGGCAAATTTCTCTCAGAATGTAATCACTTTAGCTGATTTAGATGTTCATTAATAATTACCTTTCTTTTTCCCTCAAAAAAAAAAAAAAAAGGTAACACCGATAAACGAAAATTCTAAATTGAGATTTTTCTAGCATTACTAAAAAAAAGCGTAGTAAGAAAAATGTTACATCAAATACAGATATGTATTCCTAATCCTAGCACATTTCAATACAATGAAGAAGTATACAGTAATAAACTAGCACTATACAATCTTATTGCCTAAGCATCAGAAGAAAATGTCAAACAATCTATATGGTTTGAGCAATTAAATTAACCCCCACTGAGCTTTACCATCCATGCACCTCCAAGATAAAGCCCTAGGAGTGGCCCGGCTAGAAGCATTTGTGTCAAAGGATCAGTAGACGGTGTAAGCACAGCTGCTACGATGACAGCACCAACAACAACATACCTCCAAATTGACAGCATTTGATCTCCCGATACTAGGCCGGTCTGTCCCAGCAGAAGTTGAATCACAGGAACCTGTAATTAAACAATATTGAACATTACCAATAACAAATTTACAACTAACTGGAACTGAAAACACTGCCTTATCCGTAACTACCTAGTATATCAACGATGGCGCATTTTACTAGGTATCAAGGCTATGATCTACACAATGAATGACGACAACAGATAAAGTATTTATAACTAAGTGAGCAAAAGATAATCAAGAAGGGAGCTAAGGCATAAACAAAACTGCCTCCCTCCAGCATTTGTTCAAAGTGTCCCAATATGTTAATTTACAGTGACATGAACATATAAGAAAACCTAATCATGTTATTGTATCATCACCTCATCACTTACTTTCAAGGTGGTATACTAAGAAACCAAATGATAATTATTAACTAAGATACGAAAGTCAGGAAATGGAAATAAGGCTATATAAGCTTGACAAGTTGACATGAAACCTTGAAACATAGAAAATAAATACTATGTATTTTCGATAACAATGCATCTCCACTCACAATGTATGATGTTTCATCCATTCACTCAACTTAAATATGCCACCTAGAAATGGGTATGAGTCCATCTTTTAGTGTAATGATGAGGCAGTAAGTATTGAGTACATTATTAGGAAAATTGTCAAGGGCCACCAAAAGGATTAAGGATAAGGAGGTAGATCAAGAACTTAGAAAGGGTTAGTCGTGATCTAAGCTCAACCAATATCACGCCCAGTCTGGAACTCTTCTCATTACTTACACAATGCATGCTAAAAATAACAACTTCTAACTGAAGCATAATCCAGAAAAATTACCTGGAAAGATAACCCTGTGCTGAACAAGAGGACCAGTACAAATTCAAAATATTGATCAATCGACCAAAGCGATTCAACAACCCCTTCAGCATATGTCACAAAGAAATTCAATGCTGCTGGCGCGAGAACAAAATAGGAGAAGGTGATACCAGCATAAAAAAGCACAGAAGAGCCTAAGACAATAGGCCCTAAAAATTTTCTCTCTGCCTTTGTAAGACCAGGAAGCACAAATGCAATGATCTCATAAAGAATTACAGGGCTTCCAAGAAGAAGACCACAGTATCCTGAAACCTAAAGAACACAAACTTTTTTGTCAGCAATCTTGCAAGTTTACGGATGAATTAGATGCAGCTAGGAACTGGATTATGAAGCCCGACTTATTTTTGTTTTATTTATTCAAAGCAAGTGAGCCAAAAGCGTGATACTTTACCAATGAGGGTAACACATGACCAACTTTTTCCTAGATTCGTCACTACATTTATATGGTAGCAATGAATCAATAGAATTAACAGTTCAGGAATAAATGTAAGGTGTGTGACAGGATATTCAAACCTTCAAAGTAGTAAAAAAGAACTCGCCAGGACCTAGTTGCAGAAAACGAACACCTTGCTCTTTGACAGGAGCTTCAAGGAGCATTATCAATTCTTTCGAGAAAGTAAAACATCCCAGCATAGTGGCTCCAAGTGCCAAAACAGACACATAGAGCCTCTGACGTAGCTCCTCTAGGTGATCAAATAAACTCATCTCTTTGTCATCAGGGAGAAGATCTTTGCTAGGATACAAGATATTATAGAGAGAACTTTGTCCATCCTGTTGGCGAGCATTTTCATCTTCACCTGTGCCAAAGCCAAATATTACAAAAGGAAGCATGACATATGAATCACCTTAATAAGAATCGACTTCATAAAATTAGAAAGGGAGGTTGGTAAAAATAAACCCAAACTTTACAAGTGCTTGAATGAAGATACCATGTAAGAAATTTTTACATTAAATGACTAAAATTGACATTCACTAGGGATCTAAGCTTAGCTTAGGTGTCATGTACTTCTCCAGTGAAACTTCTATCCTCAAGAAAGTATTGTCATTGTCAGTAAACAGTCATAATACCTCCCAATAGAAAATCAAAGAAGCTCCTTTCATTCTCTTTTGGTAAAAAAGGGTCCTAGACCAGTTTCCGCTTGTAGTTGTCATTTAGCAACCACGAATATCATTTGTTAAATTATAAATTTGTTGAAATCTGCTTTCAAATTTAAAAACAGCTTAACAAAAACCCGGCAACTGAGCTAGCAGTGAAAGCTGAATAATGCATTTACAGCATGTTCTTAGTTCCCACAAGTACAATACCAAAAACTTACTACTAGTGGGTAGGCGCACAAGAACAACAATACCAAGCATTCCTCATCCTACATTAACTTGTATCCATTGTAATGCGTTTTTTTTTCTTCCTTTCTGAGGAGGCAAAATAAAGTAATTTGCAAATGAACAATGAAATTACAAGCCCCAAAGTCATGGGTGAATCCAAGAATTCTAATCAAAGATAGCATTTGCTCTCCATCTATGATACACTAAACAACATTTATTTTGCTACAATTGTGGTTCGATCAAAATAATTATTATGATGAAGTTACGAATCCCAATATAATGAGGACGAGATTAACAGCATATCCATGTACTTGAAAATAGCCTTAAGTGATGATTTAGAATATGGTGGACATTTTTTTGTACCCTGTCCGTTTTCCTAAATAAATTTGTTACACTTCGCCTGCTTGTGCTTATTAAGATAAAAGTTTGAACATTACCTAAGAATACAAATCATCTAGAATATAAAAATCATGATGAATCTCATGAAACACAATATAGCTATACTTTTACTTATATGTAGATCACAAATGATGGTCAAAGCGAATTGTACATATAGTGCCACAAGATAAAGTGTAACAACTGGAAAGCAGAAAACTTTGGATGTTGATGTTGGAATATTGGGCCAGAATATGTCAACATATATTTAAAAGATATAGTTGTGAAAAAAAGTCATTCATTAGTATGGGACAAAAACCGAAAACCGAAGAAAAATTCCTTAGTGTTCTTCTAGCAGAAGCTAGAGAATGTAGCACTAAGAAAATAAAGTAGAAGAAATATATGATAGGAATTTCCTGAACCCGCACCCTTTTAGTTCAACACAATAACACATAATTTGTGCTAATCTCAACCATTGCAGCAGCACTAGTTCAATCGTTTATGTTGCGTTGATGATAAACCTATAAAATTTCTTTTTTCATCATTTCGAGGGTAGCATATGCACCCTATTCCCTAACATGGGTTCACCTATGCTCAAAGTAAGCTACCAAAACACCACAGTGTTCTATCAACTTGCAGTATCTTATCTTACCCACCTTGCAGGAAGGATGATAAGAAAGACTTTATATGCAAGATACTCACATTAAAAGCAACATTCACCTCGTAAAAGTTCTAGCTCTACAAGCAACTTTATATATAAAATATATCACTGCTGCCTCAATAGTCAGCATCTCTGATTCCTCACAAGATTCTGTGGTTCCTTTGCATCCAGAATTCATATACAACTTCAGAGAAAACCATTCCATACATCTTGTTTATTTACTTCCCTCTACATTTCTAAGCAGCAAAGCGAACTTTAGCTTCAAAGCTAGCCACTTATTTAAATACTTGCATGACACTGAGTAGCATGCACCAAACAACTCTAGAATAAGAGCATACTACTCAATTAGGATTCAACAGTAATTTGCAATTTGAGTGCATACTGCATAAATCAGGATTAACAGTAATTTGCAATTTGATCAGGCTATCCTTAGTTGATATCTATGTTGCACAGCTAGCTACAAAGTAAACAAATTCCTAGGAGAGGCCATATTGTTGCAATTGAGTCTTTTCCAAGGATCAGAAATAAAGGATCCTCTAAACATAATATATTGCATAAATTCCATAGATAGCAAAATCCTGCAGACTCCTTGCCTCATCTTCCATTCAGTACTTTATTCCTAGCCCAGTAATTAATAGATTTTGCAAATCCATTATCTTCATATCGCTTGCCCAACAAGTCACCTTTCTTAGGCCATGCCTCACAACTTCTTCAAAAATAAACATACACATGTAACACACTAACATGTTATTCATGCCTTTAGGAATCCTTTAATTATCCTTATAACTGCTCTTCATTCTTCAATAAGTATTTAGGTGAAGTTGATTACCTATTTTAATGGACAGTTTAAATTAGTTAATATAAAATTAGCAAAATGTGATTTTTACTTTTAAAGGTGTTTCAGTAATTTAGAAGCTATTTACGTTTTTACTTGTCATATATATCATGTATTTATATTTGTTGCTTATAAACCACATATTCTTAAAATTTTCCTCCTAACCCAATAAGTTTACTAAATTTAGAAGAGACCAGCCTCATCCTAGTTGACAAGTGGGACAATGACTAATGGATTAAATAGTCAGAAAGTGTAAACCCCAGGCCGAAGGGGGCGTTTACATTAGTATAGTATAATTGCTGAAAAAAACTGTTTACATTCTTTTCCTTAAGTTATTCGTATTTGATCCTAGTTATGCAAAAGGAACTACCTTCTTGTACTTTTCATATATTCCACCTATAGACATAACTAACTCTAAAATATAATCACCTAAACATTATAAGCTACCAAAACTTAATAAACAAATTCATTATTCTACCTTTCTCCTTTCGATTGTGAAACATCATAAGATCATAAGATGGACAAAAAAATCAATACTTTCCAATTACTATTGAAAGAAGTTGTAGTTACAAGGTGGCTCATCATCAAGCATAGCTTCACTAGGTTTGGACCAAACTAAGGTAGCTTCACTAGGTTTGGACCAAACTAAGGTACGTGCTTCAATAATTATGTAATCAATCAAATCCTTAACTTAGGTTAATTACATCAACCAGAAATACTATCCCACATGAGTAAGTGACCATAATTAAAGCTACAATCACTCTAAAAGCAGTTTAAGATCTGCCACTCCCAATGCAGTTGTTTCAACTAAGGTCAAATAAGCCTATATACTTGAGATTCGATACAGGAAAATCCTTTCAAACACCATAAATAAAGCTACTGTCCACACTCTAATTTTGATCACCTTGATGATTATTACCTAACAAAACTTAAAACCACTATTATCTAAATCATCCTAACCCCACAAAAGAAGCCCATTATACCACTCAAATTCGAATTCCAAAACACCATATACATCAGATTTTCGTATCGAACTTAGTTCAATGGGGTTACCCATTTCCATTCACTAGATTTAATTTAACCTTTCAATTTGCTTATCTACCACTATATTTTAAAACCACTTTTACATCAACAAATATTAACATTGAACAAATTCCCAAATTCCATAAAAAAATAAAGCCACTATTATCTAAACTTAAAACCACTATTATCCAAATCATCCTAACACCACAAAAGAAGTCATTCTCATTACACCAATACAACTCCAAAACACCACATACAGAGAATTTTCGCCACGAATTTAGTTCAATGGGGGTACCCATTTCCAATTACTAGATTTAATTCAACCTTTCCTTTTGCTCTTCTATCACTATAATTCAAAACCACTTTCACATTAACAAAATATCAACATTTAACAAAATCCCACATTCCATAACACAGTCAACCCAAACAAAACAAGCTCAAAACTTTCATCCAAATTAAACAATAACAAACCCTAAATTAACAATCAAACTCAATAAATTGAACCAAATTCTGAAATTAACTCAATTAAAATACTTCTAACTAAATCAAAACTCAAAACAAACAAAAAAAAAAAGGAAGAAATCATTACTGGGTGTTTCTTTAACAGGTGATTTAGCATCAACAATGGCTGAAATTTGATCGTTTGTCTTCAAATTATCAACAGCAAAACAAACTGTGGTTCTCCATTTTCTGGGATGTTTAGTTGATGAAGAAGCTAAATTTGCAACTGAGATTGATTTTGGTGGTACAAATTTGGGGAAATTTTGGTATGTTGGGTTTAGGGAGAGTGTTTTGAAGTTTAGTTTTGACATAATTAGAGCACTACTCATTATTGGTTTGGTTGTTGGGTTCAAAATCATAGAAATATAAGATGTTGATATCTAGGAATGATGGTTTATCATGGACATATAAAATGTATTCTTTTCTTTCATTAATAAAACTGACCAAAAATATCTTAAAATCTGAAAATTTGATTCGACTTTGAGATTTTCAATTGAAAATTTTATCTTGTTATGTTTGTCCGAAAAGAAAAAAGAACGTCAATTATGTGTATGATTTATCGAATTCATAACAAAAATTTTGATATCAAACCAAATATTTGATTTGAACAACCTACTTATTAATGTCGCATGTAGTCTTTATTACAATCACTTAATATTTTGCATTGGGCGTCTTGTCAACCTTATTGTGATATGGATAAATACTTTCTTGCTATATTCTATACAAAACATCAATTATCTACGCAATTAGAGTGTGGATGCAAGGTTACACTTATATCATTTGTAATACCAGCGAACCTCTAATATAGTCGAGTTACTAATCTACATTAAAGGCTAACAATTGTCTACACAAACCAATACAAATTGTTACAACACATTTTTGTCATCACTCTTGCACACCTTAATAAACGATAAACATCCGAGAAAATCACTCATCCTAAAATTGATCCTAGTCAAATATGCTTAAATGTGAAGTTTTTAAGAAATGAGCTTTTTAATTAGAAAGATACACTTTGTTAGTATGAATAGATATTGAATTCGTTTAAAGCAATCATTAGTAATATTATAACAAACCTATTAATGTCATGTACTGTATTTATTGCTCTCATTTGGCAATCGATCCAAAAATCTCTTTACGTTTTGTAGTAAGCATCAATTATGTCAATCATTTTGGATCATCATATTTGTAACAAAGTTTTTTGATATCGAATCAAAAATCCAGTTTAAATAATCTACCTATTAATGTCACATGAACGGTCGTGAAAACTCGGTGGTCGGGACTTACATTTCCATAATGGACTAACAACTCATCCTCTCTCTTTCTCTCTCTTTCTCCAAACACATTATGCATGCTGAACATAATTTAATAAATATATATATATATATATATATGGAAGCTTTCTATTTCATTGATAAATCAACATAATTCAGGGGTAAATAATTTATTGTTTGCAGTTACTCTGGGTTTTATTGACATGTGTAATTAATACTCGTAACATATAGAAACGTCCAAGATGTATATACATGCAACTCAAATAACGGGTAAATTTATATAACCTCATGCATATATTAACGTCATGACGTTAAATTTATGTGGACACCAACAATCTCCTAACTTAGCTTATATAACAGAGATAAATTATATAACTTTTCAAAAAATAAAATTGAATGGCACATATTTAAATATATTGATTTTGATTATTGAAAGAGCCCTAATGTTGTTACTTAAGCTCATTCATCTTATAACCTTGTTTATGTACCAATTATGGATACAGTTTCACGAACATTATTGTGAATAGAATAACAAATGAGATACTCCATATATCAAATTTTAAATTATTGCCCTACCAAATTCCAACTCAGTTTGGCTTATGAAAAACAATATAACTATCTACCTATACTATTTACTAAATCAGCTGCCATTATTACAACTTTTCCTCTTAAATTTCCCTCCCAAACTAACTTTCACATATTTAGAACATTGTTATTTAGGTTTTTATTTGTAAATATTTATTTATTGTAATTTATAAATATAACATAGGCTTTAAAAAAAGAATTGCACTAAAAGTTTGTAATTTTTTTCTACTTAATCTTTAAGCATATGTTTAATAACCAAGCATATGGCTTGGTGATTAACTAGTATAACATATATTAAAGACTGTTTTGATGAGAGTCCACGTGCCACGTGACACTTACTAAAGCTCTTTGAGCAAATGCGTAAGACATCAATTGATTATCTTTTAGGAATCGAAGACTCAACCTTTGAAATGAAATGTAAGAACATAACCATAAATCCACTTGAACTTCATTGACTAATGTTTCAAGGTAAAATATAATAATGTAGTTCGTAGTACAACTATGTGTATGTAAAAAACTAAACAAACATGTACATCTCTAAAGGACAATCATAAGAGATAATTTTTTACGTATATATTTTTTTATCTGAATTTGCTATTTTCATCCAAAACTTTCAAGTTTATTTATTTAAACAATTATTATCACAACAATATGTTCTTTGTATCAAATTCACATGAACAAAAAAATTAAGAAATATAAAAATAATAAAATAAGTTGTGGAAATTTAGAAATAACACCTCAACCTATTTTGCTAGCTGTAACTGATAGGGGCACATGATTGCAAAATTAAATTTCGATTGGTTCTAGAAAAGATGAATCATAGAGAAAAGGAAAATGGAATGTGATGAG
Organism: Suaeda aralocaspica; assembly: GCA_016808085.1. NCBI lineage: Eukaryota > Viridiplantae > Streptophyta > Magnoliopsida > Caryophyllales > Amaranthaceae > Suaeda > Suaeda aralocaspica. The sequence continues at coordinate 817,868 of PYUH01000590.1, read as the reverse complement.
AGAAGGTGGATGAAACTTATGAGTCTGCATATTCCAATCCACATAGTAATTGAGATCAATTTGGTCTAGTCTCAGCTCGGCGGAAAATGATGACTCCCGGATTAAGGTCTTGATTGGTTGAGCTGAAATCTTTGAGAAAAATAATAATTTTAATAAATTTATGTTAAACCTTAATATCTTTAGAAACCTTTTGAATTAGTTAAAATATATACTCCTTGCATTCTACGAAGTACTTTTTTCTTTACACTTTGACTATTGACATTATTTACAAATAATAACTAGACTATTGTATACATTTTATACATACACAGTAAATTAATACATACTGATATGCGGTCTTGTATAATTCGTCGAGATATATCCTCTTAGAATATTTACTTTAATTTTAACGTAGTACCACACATCTTATGATTTTCTTAAATGCATCAGACATATACCAAATTAGTCGCGAACATATATAACATAACGATTTAAAGTTACCAACAAATTAAACTATCAATTGTTAGTTGTTACCATCAAGATATGCAACTCCTCTGTCCTCTTTTCTTTGCAATATTTTCCAATTTAAGTTGTCATTTTTTCTTTGAAATATTTTTTTAGGTAATATATATTTACATCCACATTTATTTTCACTATCCCGCCACCAAACCAAAATTGTTAAAAGAAATTTTTTTGTGTCCCAAATCCAAAAGGTTTGGTATCAAATCAAATATTTTATTTGAACAACCTGGCTACTTATTAATGTTGCATGTAGTCGTTATTGTAGCCACTTAAAATTTTGGATGGGGCGTCTTATCAATCTTATTAATGTCGCATGGTGTCTTTATTGCAGTCAGTTAATACTTTGGATTGGTTGCCTTGTCAATCGATTCAAAAATCTGGTTATGTTCGAGCTGTGATATGGATAGATACTTTCTTACTATGTTCCATACAAAACATCAATTATATACACTATTAGAGCAACGACGCAAGGTTACACTCATACCATTTGTAATACCAGCGAACCTCTGATATAGTCGAGCTACCAATGCACATTAAAAGGCTAACAATTGTCTACACAAACCAATACAAATTCTTACAACACATTTTTGTCATCACTCTTGCACAACTTAGGTTCCGTTTGGTAGGGCGTAAAACGTTTTCCCCGAAAACAGTTTTCCCATTTTACAACGTTTGGTTTGGGGAGAAATTTTAAAATGTAAAACTTGGGGTGGAAAATGTTTTTCCACCATGTTGAAAGCATTTTCCCCCAAAATTGAGAGGAAAATTTTCCATCACACTTGGAAGGAAAACACTTTTCCTTACAATTCAAAAACTTGATTTTTCATCCAACCAAATAATGAAAAATGTTTAAAATGTAAAATCATTTTACATACAACCAAACAAAGGAAATTCCTTATGAAAATGAGTTTTCCAATGTAAAAGATTTTTCATGGAAAACTTATTTGAAAATGTTTTAAGCCCTACCAAACGGATCCTTAATAAATGATAAACTTCCAAGAAAATCACTCATCCTAAAATTGATTCTAATCAAATATGCTTAAATGTGAAGTCTTTTAAGAAATGAGCTTTTTAATTAGAAAGATACATTTTGTTAGTATGAATAACTATTGAATTCGTTTAAAGCAATCATTAGTAATATTATAACAAACCTATTAATGTCATGTACTGTCTTTATTGCACTCATTTGGTAATCGATCCAAAAATTCCTTTACGTTTTGTAATAAGCATTAATTATGTCAATCATTTTGGATCATCATATTTGTAACAAAGTTTTTGATATCGAATTAAAAAGGAAAAATTCACAAAAATAATCCCAACTTTTGGCCGTATCCTATTAAAAGACCCAACTTTTGAAAATCCAAAATTGGACCAAACTTTGGACATGATTTTCTTTTTTTGGACCTTACTAAATAGTGACCTGTAACAGTAGGTGAAAGTAATGAATATGCCGGTTTCAGTTTGTAACGGCTACTCTTTGACTTTTCAGTTTCAACTTTAAACGTGCTTCCCTTTATATAATCATCTTCTTCGTTTGTCTGTTTTATGTTTCTTCTTCCTTCTATCATTTTTTTTCTCCCTTTACCTCTTCCATCTATTTTTATATTTTCATTGTTAACCATGGCGTCTTCTTCCCTTTCTGGTTCAAGGTCTCGTTCTTCAAACAACTCAATCCCTGGTCCCAGATGTTTCCATGGTGAGATTGCTCAACTGCGTACTGTTTGGGTTTCTGGCCCTACATTTGGCAAACGGTTTTATGGGTGTGATCACAACAACGTAAGTAATTTTCGTTTTGATTTGCTAATTACATTTGTTTGGTTATCAGTTGTTGAATTTGTGTTTGCTAATTACAGTTGTTTATGGGCTGCGTTTTTAAATCCCAAATTTTTGGGGTTTAATTTTTATATTTAATTTCAATTGGGGTTTATTTTTGTTTGTCAGGCTAATTGTGGGTTCTTGAAGTGGGTTGATTACCCTGATGAGGTAGCAGAGCTTCAACATGAGATTTTTGAAAGAGACGTCACTATCGCTGGTTTGGAGTATGAGAAGGGTGATTTGGGTGATACAGTGAAGAGGCTCAGGGAGAGGAATTGGAAACTTGAGGAAGAAGTAGCTGAGCTTGCAATTGAGAGTTGTGTTAAGCTTGAAGCTATTGAGCAAGTGAAGTATGATAAGAAGCTGTTGGTTTTGTTGTTTTTGTCATGGATGTTATTTGCAATTGTGTTGCTGATTAAAAGTGCATGAGTAGGGATGGAGTTGCAGTGTTTGGGTTGTTGTAGTGTTGATAATTAGGGTAGCAATATTATGGGTGATCTTAGTAATGGTGTTTTGCTGATGTTCAGCACTTTTTGGTTGGATAATTAGTGCTCTAACATGATTGTTTTTTTGTGTGGTGGACACTTTTGTAGTAACTAGTTCCACCCTTTAGTAGGTGAATGTAGGTTGTAATGGTTTTAACACTAATATGGAATGCTTTTAAGTTTGTGATGTACATGTACATGGTTTTAACAGTAATATATTGTTGTTTTGCAATTTTGCTTTAAAATACTTTAAGATAATACCTTCATACAAGGCCCTTAAGTAATTGTCTTGCAAAAGCTCCTAATTGTCTTGCAAAAGAGTTACACTTGAATTCATAGGCAAAAACTTACATTAACATCCTACTGTTTTCACAAAAACCATAATAACATACTAAATTGACAAAGTCTACCAAATTACATCCTTGTTACACTTCAAGTTTTTTACAAAGGCACATTGCTTGTTGATGCTTGACTTGGTTGGGTCACTGCACTTGACTGTTGGCTCATCATCATTGGTCCTGAACCAGTAGGCTCCTGCATACAAACAACAACATAACAACAATTAGGAAAGCAAACAAGCACATACAAATAATAATGCCATAAACTCACAAGCACATACACTTACATTTATCACTGCATTACCCTGACAATCAAAGTAGACACCAAGACCAACAGGTGGATTGTTCCTTCCCCTTCCCCTTCCTCTTCCCCTTCCTCTTGAAGCTCCTGTAGCACTTCCTCCCCTAAATGTTGCACCACCTCTACTGCCTCTCCCTCTGCCACTTTTTGTGATGACCCTTCCACCTCTTCCAAGCCTTTGTGGTTGAACTGTAGCTTGATGATGTTGCTGTGACAGTGGCATCTCAGGTTCTGTGGATGGGGCAGTTAATGAGGTTGGTCTTCCTCTTTTTCTTGATGGGGCTTGTTGAGTAGGGGGTTGTTCTTGGCTGTCCTTGTTAGAACAACTCCTTTTGTTATGGCCTTTTTTATGGCAAAGGCTGCAGGACATCTCCACTCCATGTTTGGTCAGTTTTCCAGGCTTCTTAGGATTCTCATAAGGATCCTTGATCCTGTTTTTCCTAGGCCTTCCAGGACCAACCTTAATGGGTGGGGGATCTAAAACCATGTCAACTTCTGGCCAAAACCTTTGGCTTTCTAAAGGGGGAATAGTATGTTCATATGCCCTTGCATAAACAGCCTTAGTGTAACAAGGATCAACAAAGTCTTCTGCATTTTTGTGGCAGAAATAAATGGCTGCTATTGAATGACAACAAGGGATTCCAGTCATATCCCATGACCTACAAGTGCATGACCTAGCATCTAAGTCCACATTCAAGTTCTCAAGGTGATGAGAAACTTGAAATAAAGTGGCACTTGAAGGCATGACAAAACAGTGTCTGGCTTCATCTTTGTTTTTGTCTAACTTCATCTGAATCCTAGGGCAGATACTACCAATCCATTTCTTCATTTCAGTATTTTTGACCACTAATCTTTGCATTAACTGCCCTCTTATTTCCTCCAACATGTCAATCAAATGCTTACTCCTAGCAGAAACTATATAACCATTGAATGTTTCAGCCATGTTGCTTGTAACTACATCAGCTTTAGCATCACTACTCAACAAAGCTCTACAAAAAAGCTTAGGGTTACACTCAACAAAGGCATCTGCTGCTTCCTCATCACTCTCCCTAAGTTCAGCTAAAGCTTCTTTGAAATCAGCTTTGTTATAACATTTAACTATGTTCCAAAATTTTAATTTCATCTCATCACCCCTAAATTTCTTATGCCAATTTGAAAAGATGTGTCTAGCACAGTGTCTGTGCTCACATGAGGGGAAAACAGTGGCCACTCCACTAATAATACTCTACAGTTGAAAAAATACAAAACAATATCAATCAATCAAGCAATTAAACATAATTAAAACCTCATGAGCAAGAAAATGAAACAAGGAGACAATAAGCTGATAACAGAATCAAATGTGAATGCTAAGCATAATTGTAACCTAATATCATGCCTTTATGAATGTTATAAGCTAATAACATGCCTTTATGAGAAGTATAAGCTAATAACATGCCTTTATGAGAAGTATAAGCTAATAACATGCCTTTATGAGAAGTATAAGCTAATAACATGCCTTTATGAGAAGTATAAGCTAATAACATGCCTTTATGAGAAGTATAAGCTAATAACATGCCTTTATGAGAAGTATAAGCTAATAACATGCCTTTATGAGAAGTATAAGCTAATAACATGCCTTTATGAGAAGTATAAGCTAATAACATGCCTTTATGAGAAGTATAAGCTAATAACATGCCTTTATGAGAAGTATAAGCTAATAACATGCCTTTATGAGAAGTATAAGCTAATAACATGCCTTTATGAGAAGTATAAGCTAATAACATGCCTTTATGAGAAGTATAAGCTAATAACATGCCTTTATGAGAAGTATAAGCTAATAACATGCCTTTATGAGAAGTATAAGCTAATAACATGCCTTTATGAGAAGTATAAGCTAATAACATGCCTTTATGAGAATTATAAGCTAATAACATGCCTTTATGAGAAGTATAAGCTAATAACATGCCTTTATGAGAAGTATAAGCTAATAACATGTCTAATTTATGTGAAAAAAATACCTGATGTTCATCAGACAGGATCACTAGCCCTTTCCCATCTTCTAATGACAGTGACCCCTTCAACTTAGTGAGAAACCAAGCCCATGAAAGGTTATTTTCACCCTCCACAACAGCCCAAGCAACTGGGTACATTTGGTCATTGCCATCCCTACCAATGGCACACATCAGCTGTCCTCCAAGAAATGTTTTTAGGAAACAAGCATCAACAGCTATGACTTTTCTACACCCATTGACCCATCCTTTCTTTACACCTTCAAAACACACATAAAATCTCTGAAAAACAGGTGGTTTAGACCTCCCCTTGTCAATTGTTACCAGATCAACATCATCAGCTTCACCAGTTGCCTTCAAAGCAGCTATGTAGCACCCAAGCTTGTTGTAATGTGCCTTCATAGAGCCATGTAGTAACCTGTGTGCTCTGTACTTAACTTTATAAGCAAAACATCTTTTGACCATAACCTTGTAAGCTACCCTTATGCACTCAATGATCTCTTTTGCAGGCCAGTGAGGCCTTGATTTGAACACTTCAAGCAATTGTTTTGCCATCCACCCAGATCTGAGTTGAGTGTTCCTGTCCATATTTCTCACACAAGTGTGCTGTCCCTTTAATGTTTTAACTACAAAACAACCTCTTCTACTATCCCAACTACCATAAATTCTAAAAGGACACCCACTTTGACACTTAACACCAAGCCTCTGTTGCCTTTTTGAGTTGCTGATCAAAAATCCCACATTTCTACCTTGGAATACCCCATACTTAGCTACAGCCTCCCTGAAGTCATGCCTAGTTGGAAACCTTTGTCCTATCTTCCACTTGAATGTTTCAAAGTTGGTACTACCTTGCAAAACTAAGTCCCCCTTACTTCTATTTCTCTGATTGTTGTCTTCTTCTTCACTATCTGGGGGTGTGTGAATCTCTTCTTCTGATTCATCATATTCACTCACCCAACCATCATCCCCTTCCTCTGCTGTACTGTTCTTACCCCTTACATTCACTATGGATTTCACCTGAGAACTAAGCCTTCCAGATTGTGCATCTTCCTGCAACTTCTTTGACAAATGAACAATGTATTCATTCCAACCCTTCACTTTCTGCCTAGCTGTGTGAAACTCATCATCAGATGTTTCACACCCCTCCTCCAACTGGATATCCTCTAAAGTCTCCTCAACATACAAATGTTCATCCACTAATCCCTCCTTCCAATTATCATTAACATCATCCTCTAAATCTGAATCCAACCCTGGATCAAAATCTTCATCAGAGCTGCTGTCTCTCTCTGAATCATGTAAGCAGTCATCCCTACCACTAACATCACCATCATCATCCCTATTATCCTCCCACTGGTAATCATCTGGTACATCACTCACAACAAATGCAGCCTTCTTCTTTTGGGGTTTGTTGACATTTGAGATGGAATCATGGTTAAGGGGATGAGATGTTAATGATGTATCTGGTATTTGGGTTTCTTTTGTGTGTGTTTCAAGTTGTTCAGATTGAACTGCAGGTAGTGGAACAAGATGAGGAATGTCTGAATCTTGGCTTAAAGGAAAATAAGCTTCAATGGGTTGAGATGTCACAAATGCATCTTTTACTAGTGGGATATTAGACAACTGTTCAATGGGTTCAGTAAAAACAAGACCAGGATTTGAGGAAGCAGTTTTAAATGGTGAACAGCTCACAAATGCATCTGGCCTAGAGGATGACCCTCTTTTTTTTGGACTTTTAATGACTGAAGGAGGTGGAGGCTTTCTTATTTGAAGCTTGTTGGGCCTAGAGGATGATGGGCCTTTGTTTGGTGAGTATTTTGGTGTTGTTTGGACTGCTGGACTACCACTGTGGACCACATAGATCTCAATACCCCTATTTTTGACACACAACTGTGTCATCTTCCTCACCTCACCATCATCAAAAACCTTCACTAATCCCTCATCCAATGACATCCCAGGTACACGATAATACAAAGCTTCAATGTTAGTGTAACCCCCACATTTAACAACTAGTTCATTTAGGTAGAAACCACACAACTCATCAGGGTCAACACTAAAAGTCCTCCCCTCCCCACTAAAGTAACGTGTCTTCTTCCTATTATCAACACCAAAAAAACCCCCATGCCATATCTTCAAATAAACTGTGTCCTCCATTAAAACTGAAAATAATATTACAGAATATTAAACACAAACAATTCAAAACTAAACACTTTACAACAACAACAACAATTGAACACTAAGCACAAAATTGTTGATAATTCAACAACAACAATTAAAAACTAACCTAAGCTATAGCTAACAAGAACAACAACAATTGAACACTAACCACAAAATTTTCGACAATTCAACAACAACAATTACAAAATAACCTAAGCTGTAGCTAAGAAGAACAACAACACTTGAACACTAAGCACAAAATTGTTGATAATTCAACAACAACAACTACAAACTAAGCTAAGCTATACCTAACAAGAACAACAACAATTCAACACTAAGCCCAAAATTTTCGACAATTCAACACCAACAATTACAAACTAAGCTAAGCTATAGCTACCCACAACAACACCAATTCAAAACTAACCCCAAAATTTTCGACAACTCAACAACAACAATTACAAACAAACATCAACAAACCGAATCTAACCCCAAAATTTTCGATTAAGTGCATGAAATTAATATAATTCCCCAAGCAGAACAATTCAATTCAAGTACAGACCAAAAACAATTGAAACAAATGATGAGGTCGACTAACCTTGATTGTCAACTGTGTCCTTCGAACTTCAGGTTGCTAGGCTGATGGTGTAGTGCAAACAAGTGAAGCGTGTAGAAGAAGCCAAAAATGTTGAAGAGAAAAAGAAAACAAATTGAAGTCAATTTAATTGAATACAATAACCAACTGAAATTGTCAACTACTAAAGAATACCTAAACCCAACAAAAAAACAGAAAAACACAAATTACACTTTTAAGCTTACCAGTTATACAGGTCACAAGTAAAAAGGTCCAAAAAAAGAAAATCATGGCCAAAGTTTGGTCCAATTTTGGATTTTCAAAAGTTGGGTCTTTTAATAAGATACGGCCAAAAGTTGGGATTATTTTTGTGAATTTTTCCAATTAAAAATCCAGTTTAAACAATCTACCTATTAATGTCACATGAGCGGTCGTGGAAACCCGGTGGTCGGGACTTACATTCCCCTAACGGGCTAACAACCTCTCTCTCTCTTTCTCTCTCTCTCTCTCTCTCTCTCTCTCTAAACACACTATGCATGCTGGACATAATTTAATGTATATATGGAAGCTTTATTTTTCATTGATAAATTAGTATAATTCAGGGGTAAATAATTTTATTGTTTGCAGGTACTCTGGGTTTTATTGACATGCGTAATTAATACTTGTAACATATAGAAACGTCTAAGATGCATATACAATATAAATAAAAAGCTTAGGTATTCATTAACACCATGATGGTAAATTAATGTGAATTCCAACAACCTCCTAACTTAGCTTACATAACAAAGATAAATCATATAACTTGTCAAAAAAATAAAATTAAAAAGCAAAAACTTAAATATTTTGATTATTGAAAGAGCCCTAATGTTGTTACATAAACCACAGAATTGACATTAACCTTAATCTCATTCATCTTATAACCTAGTTTATATACCAATTATGGATACAACAGTTTTACAAGCATTATTGTGAATAGATGAATAACAAATGAGATACTCTATGTATCAAATTTAAATTGTTGCCTTGCCAAATTCAAACTCAATTTGGCTTATGAAAGCAATAAAACTATCTATCTATACTATTTACTAAATCAGCTGTCATTATTACAACTTTTCCTCTTCAATTTCCCTCCCAAACTTACTTTTACATATATAGAACATTGTTATTTAGGTTTTTATTTGTAAATATTTATTGTAATTTATAAATATAATATAAGCTTTAAGCATATGTTTAAATAACCAAGCATAGGTTGAGGATTAACTAGTATAACATATATTAAAATTTGTTTTGATGAGAGTCCACGTGTCACGTGATACTTACTAAAGCTCTTTCAGCAAATGCATAACACTTCAATTAAAAAGATATACAATGTGTATCTTCTAAGAATCGAACACTTGACCTTGAAATGACTTGTAAGAACTTAACTATAAATCTAGTTGAATTTCACCGACTAATGTTGCAAAGTAAAACATAATAATGTACTCTGTAGTAAAGGACATCTAATGTAAAAGACATCTAATGTTTTTCGTGGACTTCTAATGAACAGAAAAATTAAGAAATACAAAAAAGTAATAAAATAGGTTATGAAAAATTTAGAAATAATACAACAACATATTTTGCTAGCTGTAACTGAACGGGGCATTGCCTAGGCCCAATTCTAGTTTTTATGGGAAACATGATTGCAAAATTAAATTTCGATTGGTTTTAGAAAAGATGAATCATAGAGAAAAGGAAAATGGTATATGATGAGAGAAGGTGGTTGGAACAATGGAACTTATGAATTTGCATATTCTAATCCAGATTGGAATTGAGATCAATCTGGTCTAGTATTGACGTAGTAAAAGACATTTAGTGTTTTTTTTTTAATTATTTTTTTTAGTGCACCAGACATATACCAAATTAGTCATAAACATACATAATATAACAATTTCAAGTTACCAACAAATTAAACTATCAATTGTTAGTTGTTACCATCAAGATATGCAACTCCCACTGTCCTATTTTCTTTGCAATGTTTTCCAATTCAAGTTGTCATTTTTTCTTTGCAACAATTGTTTTAGGCAATATATATTTACATTCACATTTATTCTCACTATCCCGCCATCAAACCAAAATTTTTAAAACAAATTGTCTTGTGTCCCTAACCCAAATGTTGTAAGAAATTGGAGATACATATGTATATAATGGAATTAAATTAGTTAACACGAATACCTCATTGAGGTACCCGTACCTAGGGGTGTTCAATCGGATTGATCCGATCCGATAAGTCAGATATCCAACTTTTCCAGATCAGCTAAAATGCGATTTATATCCGATCCGAACTAAGTCGGATATCCGAGAATTTTCGAACCATCGGATAACCGGATATTTATCTGATGATCCGAAAATATGTTCATAAAATAAAAATTAATTTGAAAGTAATACAAAACCACAAAATTCAATGAAATAATCCGACCCGGTCCGAAATATGTGTGCTCCGATTTGAGAAGCCTAAATTTTCAAGTGTTTGCATATCCGACAACGGAAAAGTGTAATCTGTATCCGATCTGATAAATGTCGGACATCCGATCCGAAACCAAAGAACTATAAATATTATCAGACTTTCTCAGATCGGATCGCTCTGATCGGAATATTTTGAACAACTTTCCCCATACCCGTATCAGATACTCAATACTTCAATAAATTTACTTTTATGTTAATACTTTTCAGCTTAATTTATTACAATTCCTTTCTTTAAAAAAGAAAATGAGTACGGATCATAATTTTGCTATATTATGTTATTTTACTAGAGTATTCATATGTAAATAATCTAAATACCGCTAAAGTTTTACAAATAATTTTCTAATTTTTACCTTGGTATATTTATATGATAGTGTCAAATATTCTTAAAACTCACGTACTTTATTCCCGTCCAACACACAAACTCGTAACTATATGAGTATCTATACTGCGTCGATATTAACTTATTTCACACCAATTAATTTAGCTCCCACTCAAGATTTTGTCAACACAAACACAATTTTATCTTTTATTTATCCAAAATTTTCTCAATTAAATTAATCCTTAAACTAATTAAATTTGCCGGCCTTTGCCCTTTTCCTTTCCTTTTTATGGTGGAATATGTATGTGATGGCAACAGCAAAGACATTCCTACAACAAACATCACCTTCTCTCTCTTCACTGAAACGACAAAATCCAAAGACTTTTTATTTACATTTCTGCCACTCTAATTTATATATGTTCCTTCCTTCTCCTTTTCAACAAACACCCCCATAAAAAAAACACCCTCAAAAAACAACATTAATTTAATAAAAAAAAAACAAAAACACTTTACTCTATTCTTCAGTTCTTCATTTTTCATTGAATCACCTTCTTTTTGACCAAATTCCCACATACCCATGTGAGAAACCACAAAAAGATTTCATTTTTATTGAAAAAAAAAACCTGATTTTAATTGAAAAAAATTCGATCTTTTTTCAATTTGTTGATTAATTTTTCTTTTTGATTAAATGGTTGTGAGTATGATCAAGTGGAGGCCCTGGCTTCCACTTCAATCGAAGAAATTTGAGGTAAAAATTAAGATTAATTCAATAAAAGGGTTACAATTAATCGAAGATTATGATAAAATTAAGGGTTTTAATGATATGAGTAAATTGAAGGTTGAAATTAAGTGGAAAGGTTCAAAGAATAATGGGTTTAGGTCATTGAAGAAGAAATCTGTTAAAAAAGATTTCTCAAAAGAAGTAGGGTTTACTCAAAACGGTGTCGTTTTGTTGGGTGATGAATTCAACAGAGTTTGTGAAATTTTTGGATCAAAAGATGATCCTTTGAATGGGTTTCATCCTTGGAAAGTTGTTTTTCTCATCTTTTATGTGAGTAATTTTTTCCTTTTTTTTTTTAATTAAGTAATTTTTGTTTTAAATTTCTTATATGGGTTTTATTTTTATTTTTATTTTTAATTGATTGTATGTAAAGACAATTGAGATTTGTTTTAACAGTTGATTAATAAATCGTTGAGTTGACTTTTTGAATAATTATGTGGGTACTTGTATTTTTCATTAATGCTTTGATATTTGGATGATTTACGAATATCTGATAGCTATTGATGCATAAATTTTTTTTGGGTTTAATTTGTTTATTTAATTTTTTTTTAATAAATTTTATGGGTTTAATTTAGTAAAGACTATTTTTTTTGTTCATTTGTTATAATGATGTTTTATTTTATATTTTTTGCATTTTATCCTATGTGATTATGTTATTTTTCTTGGAAAAGAAGGGTATGAAAATGGTGTTTTTTGTTTTCTTTTTATTTTTTATTATAATAATTTTTCATTAAAGCTTTGACCTGAAGAAAATGATCATCAATTGTTTTTTCTTGCATAGGGAATTTGGGGTTTTGCTTATGAATGTAAATTTTGGGGATATGTAATTATCAATTTTTTATAAAAAACATCCTTAGGCATTGATACTTGGTCCAACAAATGGTTTGAAAACTGTTTCTGCTATTTATCATAAAATGCTTTAGTAGTATACATGCTAATTTTAAGGGTATTGTTTAATTGTTATTGTTTATGCGGATCTCTTAGAAAGATGGATGTTGGATTGGCTATGTCTACCAAGGTGTCGAAACCGTGATTGTTATGTTGTACTGCGATTTTTGTAGGATGATCAATTTGATGATCTTGAGAATCGATTATCCTTGATCTAGTGTCTTGAGTTTTTGTTCAGTTTCTCCCGATTGATGGTAACTTACCTTTAATTGATTGTTGTGATGTTACTGGTTTGACATACATTAAAGTGACAATTTGAGTGAAATTAAGGTACTTGCTCACATATTTTGTTGTGTTCAATGGTAAAGCCGCACTGAAGTTCTTCCTGTATGGTCACTTTTTTTTTTTCCAACAGTCATTCATATCTTGCTCGATGCCTTTGTGGTTGTACGTGAACTAATAGAATTTTCGTCGATGTAGAGCTAGTATGCTGTTTGGGTTGGTCCTTCTTTCATGTTTCTTGCATCTTTATAACCTTGTCTGGTTATATCCTTTCCTGTATTATATGTTGCTGTCATACCTCTTTGTTGTTTCAACTTTGTTAGGATTTAGGTTTATTAGTTCCTTTTCACCTGAAGCTAGGCTGATACATATTTTTAATTTAGAATTCCAAGAAGAGACCAAAGAAGATGGATCCTTTGACAGCACCTGCTGTACTGAACCTGTCTGATTTTGCTTTTTTGGAAGATGTCAAGGAAGCTGAAATCAACATTCCTCTGTCAATCCTCCACAGCGATTTGAACTGCAGTCCTTCTCTTTCTGTAAGCTCTCGTTCTACGTATTCCATTTGTAGTACATTTGTCATTGTTATTTTGATTTTTGTTTTTGGTGCCCTTAATTATTTTTGGGTTTTTCTACGTTGTGCCCCTAAGCTATCCACTTTTCTACGATGTGCCCTCCCAAAATAGAAGTTCTATGTTGTATCCTTGAGGTGCAATTAATTTGTATATGATGCCCTTGCTCATGGTTTGAAGTTAACCTCTGTTAACTTAAGTTCATGCTCTTCTATCTCCTCTCATCACCTTCATGAGCTTTAGCCTATCAATCCTCACCATTATAACCTGCTGCCCCACCAGCAAACCCACCCTCTATATTACTCCACCACCATCACCATCACCATCTTCCACCCCTACCAGTACTCGTATAGCCGTACACTACTACACCACCTTCCATAAATCTCCCATCAACCATTCAAGGCCCCAAATCATAATCATTGAGTCCATTGACCATTGTGTAACAAACACAACTCTTGAATTAAATTTTGAAAGAGAAATTGTGAAAAAGGTAGAAACTTGTGATTAGCAGCCAACAAATGCATGTGTTTCTGGGATTTTTGAATTTCATCAAAACAGAGGAAAAATTCCAAAATAGGAAAAAGAAAAAACCATAATTACACCTCCAACTGACACCACCACCTCCCCCAATTGCGTATCCCCATGTTCGAACCACAACCAAGTTTTCAATTCAAAGTGCAATTGCGAATCTAAATTGAAACTTAGAGTACAACCACCACTAATTGAACTCCGACACAGCCACCATAGACTCAATTGCAACCACTACCATCACCACCACATCCACCTCCAATCACCAGATTCGACCTTCCCATCCAAATTCGACCATGTAACTCAAACCAATACCTAAAAAACCAATTCGAACCACCTACACCAATAATTCAACGTTGTCCCCAAAAATTCAATTGAAGCTGTGGATGCGTCGAAGATCGTGAATCAATAGTGTTGGTTTCAAATTCAAGCCAAACTCTCAAATTCTCCACTCCTGAAGTTTAATCCGAATCAAAACGCCAATAATTCTCCACTCTTGCAGTTGAATTCATGCGAGATCTAGTAGAGTTGGGGAAGGTGGTGGAATGAGATGATGGGATGAAAGGAGGGCCAATGGAGGAAGCAGGTGGAGAGGGAGACAAGAAGTCAGTAGTCAACTTGACGGAAAAGTTAACAGTTGTTTAACGTGAGGAATACCGCATAGAAACTAGTTGCACCTCAAGGGCACCATATAGAACTTCTAATTTGGGAGGGCATGACGTAGAAAAGTGAACACCTCGAGGGCACGGTGTAGAAAAACCCATTATTTTTTATGCCATACATGGACATGACTACATTGTTTGAAACAATGTAATTAGATTTGAGTTTTCCTTGTATATTTAGGATTCCTAACAATATTTCACATTTTGTATATAGATTTCTCTTAGCTTGGTGGAGATGAGACCTACCCAGGAACTTTCAATTGAAGTGCCGAGACAAATGACGTTTGCTCCATTATCACCTTGTTTTGGTGCTTCTCCATCGATAAAGAAAGATGAAGATTCTGTTATTAAATCAAACCTAAGAAAAGTTAAAAGCTTGACAGATTTTGTTTCATCTAAGAAAATGAGGAAGTCATACCAAGGAGAAGGTAGTAGTGACAGTAAGTTCTCTATTGGAAGTGAGGATTCAGAATACAATAGCCCCTTTGACACAGACTCGTTAGATGATACTGATGAGGGTGAATCAGAGGAAATTAAAGAGGATGCGGATGTTCAAAACTTCTGCAATTATGGCACTCTAATCCATGCTAACTTAGCTGGTGGAGCACTTGACCAAAGAATCAGTTGTGAGGGGGATGGTTTGGTTTATTATGGCCGACATAAACCACATGCAGACTGCTCACCTGCTCCAGATTTTGTTTTGTCAGTGTCTGAGCAAGTGCAGAGGCAGAGTCCTAAATTTGGTTTCTCCTGGTCGAAAAGAAAGTTGAGTTTCAAATCTCGTAAGGTCAAAGGAGAGCCACTGCTGAAGAAAGATTGCAGTGAAGAAGGTGGAGATGATATTGATCTCTATCGTCGACAACTGTCTGATGAATCCTTAACGGTATGCATTCTTTTGAAGCAGTCATCTTTCTTTTCTTTAGTTTTCTTACTTCGTTATGAACTTTCCTTTCTTGCTCTTTTTTTTTGGGGCATTTTTTACTTTTATATGGAAGTTTGTTCCTGAGTTCTTAAAAGTTGGTCATGATGTTTGTGTTTTATAGGCTTCAAAATGATGTGTTTACTTTTTCCAAATTATTGTGTCATAGGTTTATTGGATTAGTTTTTAACCTTGATAAATTTTGCTGTATTGCAACAGTTTGAAGGTTCAGCGGGAAGTGGATCGTTCATCTCTGAATTTGGTGATGATTACTTTGCTGTTGGTAGTTGGGAGCAGAAGGAGATACTGAGCCGTGATGGTAGCATGAAGCTTCAAACTCAAATCTTTTTTGCTTCAATCGACCAAAGAAGTGAAAGGGCAGCTGGTGAGAGTGCATGCACCGCCCTGGTTGCTGTTGTGGCTGATTGGTTCCATTCCAACCAAGGGGAAATGCTTATAAAATCTGAATTTGACAGCCTCATTCGGGAAGGTTCGCTTCAATGGAGAAACCTATGTGAAAATGAGTACTACCAGGAGAAATTCCCCGACAAACATTTTGATCTTGAGACTGTCATTCAGGCCCAAATCCGCCCTCTCTCTGTCATCCCAGAGAAATCTTTCATCGGTTTCTTTCATCCCGATGGATTGGATGAGGAGTGTTTCGGCTTCCTAAAGGATGCCATGTCATTTGACAATATATGGGATGAAATTTCGCGAGTAGCATCTGAGCTAACCTTCAACAGTGAACCTTTGGTGTATGCTGTGAGCTGGAATGACCATTTTTTCATCCTGAAGGTTGATTGGGATGCCTACTACATTATCGACACGCTGGGTGAACGCCTTTTCGAGGGTTGCAACCAAGCTTATGTTCTTAAATTCAGTCGTGACACTATCATCGAAAAGTTACCTTGTCAAACTCCATCAAACGACGAAAAAACCACCCAAAGAAGCTCTACATTAGCAGAGTCTTCACCATCAAAGGAACAACAAGAAGCTTCAAATGTTGATCAAGAAGTAGAGGAAGAGAAGGTAATTTGTAGAGGTAAAGAATCTTGCAAGGAGTATATAAAGAGTTTTTTAGCTGCAATTCCAATAAGGGAGTTGCAGATTGACATGAAGAAGGGACTAATGTCTTCAACCCCACTTCACCATCGGCTTCAGATAGAGTTTAACTATACTACTAAACTGCAGTTTTTTCCGGCACCTGTCGAGTATATAGTTTCAGAGATCGCAGGTGTTATTCCAGCACTGACAGCAACTGATGTACAGGCATCAATGACAGTTGCACCAATAATGACAGCCGATTTACAGGCTCCTATTGCTGTTGATGTACCAGCATCAGTAATGGTGGCCAATTTGCAGGCTCCTATGGCAGCTGATGTACCAGCTTCAATGATGACAGTTGCTGTTGTATAAACTTCAAGAAGGGCTTATACATAATAATGTCCATTCTAACTCCTCTTTTCTTTTTAATTCTGGGATTCGAAGTCTATTTTAGTTTCTTGTTATAATTATTCAGACTTTTTATGAGTAAGTATTAAGTGTAATTACTCCTAAATTGATCAAGGGGCTTGGTTTATGAAAGCCCTCTTGACTGATATCACCCTCTGAAGAGCAGGGTGATCTTTGAATTTAGAAGTATAGAGGTGTTTTTGTTATGACAACTTGTAACATGATAATTGTAGTAAATAATAATAAAGGGGTTCATTTTTGGTGTTAATTTGTTGCATATTTTCATTGTGCAATCTTATGTCCGTACCTTCATTCTTTTATGTGCATATGTTGTACATGGGTGTCATGTTTCAAGCAAACTCTATCATCGATGTTGGCATGTTAGTGTAGTGTCAAGTAGCTGAGCAACAAAGAGCAAAGCTCAGGTGCTCTGTGAGGTGTTGGAGTATATCCATTACTCGATTTGTTTTGCTTCAAAAGAATAACAATTACTTTTGGAAAACATTTGTTTTGCTTCAAAAGAATAACAATTACTTTTGGAAAACATTAAAGTTGATTGCATAATATTTGTGAGTGATATTGTAACTATAATTACGTAATATACTTGTCGTGATTTACGCTCCTATTTAAAGACGTAATTAATTACATTCCTTTTCCTTAATGATCTTTCTTATTCTGCAAATGGCATTACTCTATAAATATCATTCCTTCTTCCCTATTCAAGACACAGAAATAAAACACATTTTTCATCTTTTCTCTACAAACACCTTTTTTGTAGCATTGATTGGTAGAGTTCTCAATTCACTCCTTTCTAGTACTCCATTGGGGTGAAAGTCGTGTAACCCTGTAGATCGATTGCCAAGAGGCTGTGTGTACAAGTGCGGGGCAAATTCGACTTTAAGGCAGTGATATCTTATCACGCCATGATATTCTTTTTAATTTCCAGATTAGTGTTTTCTATGGCTTTATTAGTCATAAATCATAAACCCAACTAATTAGTTTATTCGCTTTAATGTGCCAATTTTTCTAATAGCAAGGTTGAGTTTATGGTTGAGACTTATTTTGTATGTTTCTTTGTTAGATTTAAGAGTTGTGACCATTTGTCGCCTAATTCTATAACTAGTTAGTTTGATTTTTTATTTTTTATTTTTTCTGCTGTAAAATTATGTACACTCTGCAATCTTCTCGACACTCTTGTATGATTTTGTATTTTGCTTGTTCACAAACTTCACACAATCTCGACAATTTGAATGATTTATACTATACAGTTATCTTGAATTTTTGCAATATAAATTATACGTAGCTGAATTTAAGTAGGATTTTAGTTCACTTTTATTAAGCTGCTGTTCAAGTAGATTTGTTTGAAGGATATGAACTAATTTAACTTGCTGTCATAACATTCATTAATAAGAGTATTACGGAGTATTAGAGGTGGGTAATTAGTTTGTTCAAGACTAGCATTTGCATTCTTAACAATTTGATTTGGTCCGTTAATTTGTTTAGTATGTTTTGTTAGATACATATCCTTATCATGCGGTTGGAGACTAGTTCCAAACTTAAGATCAATTTTAGCACCAAATCACCAATGAATATAGGCAAAATAGGCCATAGGATATTGTCAGGTCGAAATTTCATAGGTTGAATTAGGGCCGTAACAAAAATTTTAGGGGCCCTGTTCTAAAAAAACAAGTTAGGCCCTTATATTAGTAATGTTATTATATACTCCCTCTGTTTTTAAATATTTGATACGTTTGGAACCTTAACGCTATTCATAAGATGAAAGAATCTTTCAAATTACTTTCGATATATAGACCATAATATAGTCATATGGGGTCTTGTTTGACTTGTCTTAACGAGTACATTATTAATATCCAATTATTATAATTTTTACGTGTACACAACAAAAGATATTTAAGGTCAAACAAGTGCATTGACATATGTGCAAGTCAAAGTGTATCAAACTAAAGGGAACATAGGGAGTATTATACACGATAATATTAAAGAAAATCTAAAATTTGGAGCCTTATGTATGTTGGGGCCATGCTCTTTGAAACAACTTTGGGTTGAGTGGGTGATATCTTGTGCATGTGAATTGGGAATTGACATGTGTCATGTGTTTGATGTTATTGGGACTTAGAGTGGACATTTTTGGAATTGACATTGCTAATGTGATTTTATCTAGTCACATTGGGAATAGATATAATCAATTATGGAAATATTTTACCATATTATCCCTGTTTGTGGCTACAATTCGATGGGGTAACCAATACTCTTGTTAGAAGCATTGGACTTGGACATGTTTTAGGTGTCCAACATAGTCATCTTGTAAAAATATAGCTTAAGTGGTTTAAACTTTCCCTCCGCTTTCAAATGATCCTGGGATTGATTTTTTATTACCTGTCGTCGTGCTTCCCAAACACCAAAGTGTACCTTAGAAATGTAATCTGCTTACTTGACGTGGTATTATTTGAGTATTTGCACTTGCAAAAAAACATTCGAAAGTGTACCTTAGAAATGTTCATATTAGTTTATGTTCATATTACTTTACATAATATTCATTATGTTATTAAATGTGGTAGACATTGATGTTCAATATATAATTCATCAGAGATAGTAATATTCATTTTTTGTTAACAATGTACATAACTACATACAATGTATATCACATTCTAATCAAGGTATATTTCAATTAGTCAAATGAATATTAAAATTTCAAAATTGAATACATTAATTGATAGAATGTTAATATTTCATTGATTGATAGTGAATATTAATTTGAGAAAAATGCATATTACATAATGAAAATAGAGTTTTTAGTTGTGATAATGATCTCTTAAGAAATATTCAACTTGAACATCGAATACACATTACATTGTATAATATGAATCTTGAATATCGATAATATACGAATTAATAAACGGTAAGAAAATTTTCAACAAAAGTTAAAATCAAACATAATAGTCGCTTATTATATATAGCGTAATGCTCATAATTGAAATACTCATAATTATTCTATGATAGTCATCTTCAATTTTAGCTTGAAGTTAGATTACAATTTGAAAGTTTATATCAATTTAATTAAATTTTGAAGAAATTTTCAACACTATTGCAGCTTTTAAAGGAATTAAATTGTTCTAAAAATTGCAGTAAGACGAGGGAGAAAAATTGTTTTAAAAAAGTCAAAAGATGTATATATTTATACATAATATAATAATTGTGTATTGGAAGGCAATGTCGTTTCGTAAAGAGGTACATTGGGAAACATACTTTCGGGAGCACTATATACTAATTGGTGCCTGAAGCCCAATATATGATTACTACACTAGGCCGACCCTATTCAAAAGACCTCCAATTGAAATCTCCTCATAATAGGTGGAATCGTATCGTGTTGCTGTGGATATGCCAAAATGGCCATAGGAGGTGTCATGTCGTGCCTCAAATGGCATACCCTAGCCTATGAGACACTTGATATAATGCCCTGTATTTTTAGGTATAATTATAAATTATATTAATATTTATAAAGTACATTTTCAGTAGTTTGAAGAGGGAAAGTTTTTTTATAAATTAATTAATTAATTTAGGAGTCAAAATATGTATTTTGGAGTTTAATAAATTTTATAAAGTATTTCATAGCATTTTAGTATTTATTGTTTCAATCTAAACTTCATAATTTGATTATAAATCAACACTACTATAATCTATAATCATAATACATGAATTTAGATCATAAAAATCACAAACTCTAATAGTGTCATAAACTTTATAAAACCCTAAGTTATACTTTCAAGGATAACTTTATAAACATGATTATAAAACTAAAACATGATAATAACTAGAAAATCATGCATAAACAAAATTAAAACATAAATATATAGGAATTGGAATAAAAATTGAATAGGGATTTTTTTTTTTAAATTCACGAACGAGGAGGAAAGGAGGGAGGGAGGGAGCGCTGACGGTGGGTTGCTGGTAGTGGGTGGGAGCTGGCAGCCATCGGTGTCCTGCCGGAGGTCGGGTGGCCGACGCACACGGATAGGGAACGCGAGGGAAGAGAGTCGATATGGGTTTTAGGGTTTAGGATATTTTTTTCTTCTCTCTTTTTTTCTCAAAAACACTTTTAATGAAATAAAATTCTGGTTTTTGTGTTAAAAAGGGGTATTTATAGGCCCAAAATCAGATTTTGTAAAATTACTTAAATACCCTTTTAATGATGGAAATTACCTTTGTCCCTTTGGTTTAAAACAATTAAGGAAATTTCTTTAAAACCCAATTTGAAAATAATTTTTTTGAAGGTTTTTAGTAGTAGTAGTAGTAGTAGTAGTAGTAGTATGATCATGCTATAAAGTATGTCAAAAGGTTTTAATGTATGAAATTATCATATGATGGTCATATGGTTTTGTTATAGTGTTTTGAACTCAAATTGTGAAGTTTAAAGAGTTTGAAAGGAGTTTTTAAGCAATTTAATATTGCTGCCATTTTTGGAAAAGTATGAGAAACAAAGTTCTTGAAAGGAAAAACTATGGGTAATGTGTGGAATTGATTAGAGAAGATATAAAGTATATTTTGGTTGATTTTTTAACACTTAGAAATAGTTTAGAGTTGCTGTAAAATTTAGTTAAAGGAGGTTTTTGATTAGTTTCAAATTATGTTTTGTAGGAAGCTTCGAGTTAAGTGATTTCTAGTAGTAGTGGTCATCGCTATTAGACAAGGTACGTAAGTACAAAAGATAATGTTTTATGAGCTTAGAAATCATGCTAGTAGTAGCTTTAATACACAAGTTTCAAGTTAAAAGTCATATGTTATTTTGAGAAGTATGTTGACTCATGTTGACTTAAATGATCAATTATTGATATTGCATGATGACATGTTGAGCTTATGATTTGACTACTATGATTACTTTCTGTCGTTATCTTTGATTTTAATACATCAAGGATGTTAGAACGTCTATTAAATAACAGAACTTGACTAGTAGTCAATATAGAAGGAAGAAGTAGAAATATATTGTTTAATAGCTTGAATAAAGAAGAAAAGTATTTAGTGAACATATTCTATTTACGTGTTAGTTGCAAAGAATAAATTGATCAACAAATTAATCCACTCACAGTTGAATGTGTGGACAAAGAAAGAAAGTTAATCCACTCACAGTTTAATGTGTGGAAAAGAATGAAAGTTAAACCACTCATATTTTAATATGTGGACAAGGAAAGACAGTTAGGAAAATAAATAATACGTTCACTAATTAATGAAGATTAATTAATATGGTGACACATGTTTGTTTGTTTGTGATATGTATGTATGTATGTATGTATATATGTATGTATGTGTGTATGTTAGTTACATGTGAGTCATAACAAGTTATCAAATTAATAAACACGTAAAGTGAAAGAGAATTCACACCAAAACTCTTGGAAAGTATATACTTTGAGTATAAACAAAGAGGTGAGTTGTATGAAATAATAATCTATGACTTCTAATAAGAGTACAAGATGTTGTACTTCTTATTTTCATAAATTCGCTGGAATGTCGTCATTTCATGTGACATAGGTAATACAAATTGGTGTCCTTTGGGCGATTGTTATAGGAGGAAACCCGTTCGATGCGAAATCCAAAGTTAATTAATTAAAGTTAAAGTAATGTGACTCATTTGTTACAAGTACAAGTTTATGGTACAAGTAAGATTATGTGTTTTATTTATGCTCTTGCCTAGGACTATTCATACTAGTGTGTTGCATAGACTTTTGTAGTGATGTACTCAGCTTTGCTGGTTACGTGCTTTGTGTGCATGGCCTTGTCTTTGTGTTGGCCCTATGATGACTCATTTCGATGACGAGTAGAAGTCTAGAACAAAGAGAAAGTAGCATGTGCAAGTGGGCATAGTCAATCATGCCGGGATTGAGTGAAGAGAGTTCTTGGTTGTTTTTGTTTGTTATGTTGTTTTGGTTATGTTTCTTTTATTATTATTCGTTGTGACAGTTATTGTTATTTCAATGGGACTAATGTTGGTTTTTAAGTTTGCAAACTAAGTTGCTTTGATGGGCCGTTGGTTCGGCTCCAAGTTGTAATAAAGTAATTTGAGACTTGATATGTGATTTGAATAGCTATCGCACACCTCTGAAAAATAAACCAAATAACACTAACTAATATAGTTAAGGAATTAGGGATCGAATCCTCAGGGAAGCTATTAAATTCTATTAGTTCTAAAAAGTGAAAACTATGTAAGGGGCCTTTGTTGATTATCTTGACTAAACGACTAAAAAATATGGAAAACAATCGAAAAAACAAATTTAGACTCAATTAATAAAAAACCTAGGGCAATCGGTTCGCCATGAACAATTAATAAACTCATAAAACAAAAACCAATTAATTCACTAAAGGCACATGATTTAAACTAGGGGATAGAAAAAAGGGTGGCATGTATTACACTTGATAATGCTTCAGCAAATGATTCAATGGTAGAAGGGCTGGAATATGATTTAGATTTGGTCTCCAATGGTGATTATTTTCATATTCGTTATTGTGCTCATATTCTTAACTTAATTGTGCAAGAAGGGTTAAAGGAAATTGATGGAGCAATAGTTAAGGTGAGGGAGTGTGTGAAGTATTGTAAGGGTTCTCAAGGTAGAAAACAAAAATTCCTTCATTGTGTGCAACATGTTAGCTTAGATTCCAATAGAGGATTAAGGCAAGATGTTCCAAATCGTTGGAATTCTACTTATCTTATGCTGGATAGTGCACTCTTTTACAAGAAAGCATTCCTTCATTTGCAAAAAATTGATGCTAATTTTGTCCATTGCCCAAATTCTGAGGAGTAGAGTAAGATTGAAAAGATTTGTAAGTTTTTACAAGTCTTTCATGAGGTGACATTGGCCTTTTTCGGTTCAAAGTATCCAACTTCCAATCTTTACTTTCCTAATGTGCTGAAGGTTAGGTTGCTTTTGAAAGAGCAGTTGGAGAGTAATGATAGGTTGTTAAAAGGCATGGCAACCAAAATGTTTGAGAAGTATTGGTTTGAGTTTAGTACTATAATGGCAATGGCTGTTATCTTTGATCCTCGTTATAAATTTCAAGTTGTTGATTGGCCATTCAAAAAGATCTATGACACCTCTGCTAATTTTGAGGTAGAATCATTTAAGGACAAGTTGTTTTCCTCATTTGATGAGTATAACTCTTCCACTCCGACATCTTCTACCACTCCTACATGTAGGAATCACAAAAGCAAAGCTCATGTGATTAATGTTGATCAAGCTTTTGAAACTTTTATGGAGGTAATGATTGTGGAATGTCTTACTCTTTTACTCTTTTATTAATCATTAATGTTGATCAAATTTACTCTTTTATGATGTTTAGGCTTGAGTAGTTTAGTACTTTTTAATTTTTTTTATGCATGTACATAGGATTTTGATCACTTTGATAGTGATGAATTTGCTGCTTGTGGGAAGTCCGAGCTTCAACAATATTTGGAGGAGCCAAGAGTACCTAGAACAAGTGATGTGAATGTTTTGGAGTATTAGAAATCTATTCAAGGACGCTACCCCATTGTCTCTACAATGGCAAGAGACATTTTGGCTATTTCTATTTCGACAGTTGCTTCGAAATCAGCCTTTTCAATTGGAGGAAGAGTCTTAGATGCATATAGGAGCTCTTTGAAGCCAAGCACCGTTGAAGCATTAGTTTGCTTAAGGGATTGGATATTCCAAAAAGGTAATTAATGTTTTTAGTTTTCTATATTCCTTCATTTTTTAACTCATTTTCTTTTAATCTACTTATGTAGTTATGTTGCTAATATTTCTATGTTGCAATATGGATTATACTTTTGCAGGTTCGATGGAATTAGATCTGGAGGACTTATGTGAGCAGGTTGCTGGAATCCTTGTGAATGTTGAAGACGAAGATGATGGAGAGGGTGATGGCAGTGACACAAGGAAAGAGTCAGCAACAAACCAAGCTTAAATTCATGATTGAGCATTTAACTTTGCTGCTACTGCTACTATATTAATTAATATTGATGTATTTGGAAGTTGGAACTCTAATTGCCTAATTGTTGTTGATGTATTTGGTTTGTTAATTGTTATCTTTCAACAATTCGCTATTTGGTTTGTAAAACTAATTTAAGTACTACGTACTAAGTTACCTACTAGTAGTACTAGACTACTAGTTACTATTTAGGACTTATGGAGCTTTTGAATTTTGATTATGGCATAATTGTTGAAGGTTTGAGTCTTTGAGAATTGAGATAACTAGATTAGTACTCTTAAAAGTTAAAAGTACTTGAGCTAAACAGGTTAGGCGGGCCGTGCCGGGTTAGCCGGGTACCCGGCATGCCGAGTTTGAGTTGGGTTGTGTGACCCATTTAACTAAACAGGTCGAGTTAGGTTCAAGGTACCCAACCCGTTTAATTGCCAACCCGACTCGAGAATGACACGGCATGACTCGTTTAACAGCTCTAATTAAACTAGGGCACACTAATTCTCTCGAACTTAGACTCCCTCAAAACTCCTTTACCGGCTCTCGCTTGCATAAAATTGTTGTGCCTATTATTGGGTGGTTTTATTGTGATAATCTTACCTCTCGGCCCCAATTTCAACAATTACCAAACTTTCAACAAAATTTGGCCACTGTATAATTGCAATCAATAAAAATCAATAATAGGAATTAAATTAATAATTAGAAATTAATCAATTAACACAAAATTAATTTATTATCATGTTCATGGATCTCCGGACCCTAGAAACTAAATTACTCACTCATGATATTGAAAAACAAAACAATAATCATAAGGAAATTCACAAACAAACACGATGAAGCAATAAACAAGCAATCTAATTAACATAAACTAATTAAGAACTAATTAAAAACTTGAATTAATTAACATGAACAAACTAAAAGGCAAAACTAAATAATAAAAACTAAACTAATCAAAGCAAAGAGAAGAGTGAAAGAAATTACCAAAATAAAAGGAAATAACTTGAACTAATTGAATTGTTGAAAGTTTAACAAACTAATCTAGAGAGAGAATTAATTAGGGAGTAATTACGATTCTAAAACTAGGAGAATTATAAGAAAAGTAGTGTGTACGAGCCTAGGAAATCGTGCCCCTATGTATACTACTAATGGGCCTAATATAGGTAAGTCCGCCTGAATATATGAGGCTTCAGCAAAAAGTTAGAAAAAAGGTTTCATGCGCCCGTAATGGTCAAACCGCTCTTCTTCACTGCACCTGTAGGGCGCTTGGTTTGCTATGTGGAAACGGCCTGTCCGAATATGCGGCCGCATAGAAGAGAGACACTTTGAAGGCTGCGCCCGTATGGGTACTCTAAAGCGAATTTTGGACAATCTTTCAGCTTTGTTGCTCGATTCCTTGTAATTAATGGTCGTAGCTTCTCATTCCTTGACACGCATCCCAATGTAAGCCCAAATTGACTCGTTTAAGCCTCAGCTCACTTCATAACTCCAAATTTACGCACCTAAACACATAAATCAAACCGAAAACCTCGCGTAACAACCATTGGATAGGAAATTAACATAATAAAAAGCTCTAAAAACCAACTTAAACCGCCTAAACTCATCCATATCCCAAAATATCACCAAGGAACACTATTTAAATTGAAATGAAGCTATAAACTCATTTAGTAAGCACGAAAACAATCAAAAACAAGGGGAAAAGCAATATATAAAACATGTATTTCAAATTCCCCCTAACCGAACATTTGCTCGTCTTGAGCAAACATATAAACCGACTACAACCCATAGAATATAGCAGCCATTATAACTCAAAAGAACATCTGAAAACATATGGATCAAGGCCAACCAATCAAGCTCCCAATTACTGTCCATCCTAAATACGAGTCAAACAAAACCAACCAAGCAAGTTTAATGGATTGATGACTAAAATAGCTCACGGGTTGTCACTCCACGTCTCCACACATTTTATGATGAGCTTACATCAATGAAGCTCTAAGCCTCAACTCCCAAACAAAGATGGAAAGCAAATGCAATAATGTGTTTAAATGCAAATTTGAGAAACCAAGTCCCACATCTCACACCCTCATGCAAGTGTTTAAAGGGTATCTACTCATCCTAATGTCGACTCGAAATGCAATAAATACTCTGCGACCTTGACAAAGGATTCACTTCAAAAAAACCATAGCATGCAAATGAACATAAAAAAGGACATTTATAAGCTTGTAACGTGGCTAGGGTGATGGGTAGGATAAGATGAATTCAGGATAATGTGGTGGAATGCGGGGTAAACGCATATAAAACTGAAGAAAATCGCCAACAACTCCAAGTGTATCAACAACATTCCTCCAACAACCAATTCCAACCAAAACAAATCAAACTTCTTTTCAATATCAATTCACAACAACACCATAATACTCATAATTCAACAAACAACAAACTATTCACAAGCTTTACTTTCTTTTGAATTTTCAAAACTTTAGGTCCACGAATTTTAATGACTAGCCTTTGATTAATAAGATAAACAATAGACAAAGTCATCACACATACATATAATTGGATTGCAAGTAAAGACTTTAATTTCTCAAATGAATTTCAATAGCGCAGACATTGGCATGCAGAACCTTACCGTGAAACCTATTCCTAAAACCTCACTAAACAACAATTCCAACAAAAATTTCACCAACAATCCTCCAATAATACTCCATCAAACATATAACAACACCACAACCAACTCCAAAACTCCCCCAAGCTAAGCTTGGGCATAAATAATAAACAATGAAGCACGGCTAAAATAGGGTTGTAATGTGGCTAAAAGTATAAATGATAGATAAAATCTCAAAATATAGGATCAAGGGAAAATATGTGATGGAATGCTTAATACATGTAAATATGGAGGCTCCTAAAAGAAATGAAAGCCTTCCATCATTCACAACATGCACAAAACCACAACTAAAGCTAGTAGCATCTAATGTCAAACTCAAGATCATAATTACACCAGGAACTAAGCACATATATAAGAACGAAAAATGAATAACAATATAAACAAATGTGGCTCAAATCCTCCCGTTAACACAGTTCAAGTCCAAATACTAATGGGGCTATCGCATACCTATCAAAAATAAACCAAACCACACTAACTAATATAGCTAAGGAAGTAGGGAACGAATCCACAGGGAAGCAATTAATTCTATTATTTCTAAAAAGCTTAAACTGTATAAAGGGCCTTTGAATGTTGAATTATGACTAAAAAGTTAACTAAGACTAGAATAGAATCGATTAATAAAATGAATTTATAACTAAGCCTAGGACATCGATTCACCATAGATTAACAAACGAATTGTACAAAATTAATTAACAGATTAACAATTTCCTTGAACTAAGGTCAACTAATTCTCTCGAATCTAGTCTCCTTCAAAACTCTTCTAATGGCTCTCGCTCACTTAGACTCGTTTTGCCTATTGTCCCTATGATCTAATTGTGGTAATCTTACCTCTCGGCATCGATTTCAACAATATGAAACTAACAATTAAACCTGGCCAGTATTTAACTGAAAACAATAAAGGTTGACAGCAGGAATTCAAGAACATTAATAACCAAACTAAAAATTATGAGCAAAGCATCAAAATCAATCCGTGGATCCCCTAGTCCTAGAAAGGGAACTACTCACTCATAATAGAAACTAAAGGAACCAATTTAACAATAAGAACTGGAACTGAAAACATGACTAGAACAATGAAACTAATTAACATGAACAAAATAACTCAAAAGCATGAACTAGGACAAAAACAAGATCTAAAATTAAAATACTACTAACAATAAGAAAAATAATGAAACTAATAAAAACAAGAGAAGAAATAAAGAAGAACCTGAAATTGTGATTTTATTGAATGAATGATTAAGTTTTGACAAAAGTGAGTTCTAGAGTGAAACTGAATGAAAAACCCTAAGGAGAAAAATAATCTCTGCTCTAAAAATGTGTCCAAAAAGACCTAAAACAAAATCTATTTATATGAAAGGTACAAGGCCCAAGCTAAAAAGGTGAAAATAGCTTCCTGGATGAACCGCCCGACTGACCGGGTGAATGCTGCCTGATCGGGCGGCTGAGATGAGTGAGAAAAAACCCTTTATGCAAACCACCCGACTGCCCGAACGAAATCCGCCCGATCGGGCGCGATCAGCGCTTTTGTCCATCATCTTGAAAAAAACTAAGTAAATTCCGCCCGACCGCCCGGGCGAAATAACTTTTTCGCCTAAATCAAGTCAGCTCGTCTTCTAGCTACTCCAGGCTTCATCACAGCTTCCTGAATACTTCAATTCTAACCCATGGATCCTAGTATCTAGTTGTAACTCATATGGTTGCCTCGGAATCAATGCAAAAACACCGAAATCCTGCAAAAAGTCACTAACAAGCACAAACAACTCCATACAACCAAATGTTAGCCAAAATAGCTCCGAAGAGCATAGTTTAGAGTCAAAATAAACTAGAAAAAGGGGTAAAATATAAGAATAAAATACAATCATCAAACTCATTAGGGAAAGAATCGTCAATGGGAACTAATTCTGCATCTTCGAATCGAAATTCTAGAGAGATGATCAGCTACTACATTCTCGGCTCCCTTCTTATCACGAATCTCAAAGTCAAACTCCTGCAGCAATAAGATCCATCTAATCAACCGTGGCTTAGCTTCCTTCTTGGCTAGGAGGTACTTCAAAGCAGCATGGTCAATGTGAACAATCACTTTAGAGCCCATTAAGTATGATCTGAACTTGTCAAGTGCATTAACAACTGCTAGTAGCTCCTTCTCGGTAGTGGCATAGTTAACCTGAGATGGGTCAAGTGTCTTGCTGGCATAGTAAATCGCATGGAGGACTTTGTTCTTCCTTTGACCCAAAACTGCTCCAACTGCATAGTCACTGGCATCACACATGATCTCGAACGAGAGGTCCCAATCAGGAGATTGGATGATGGGTGCAGAAATAAGTGCCTGTTTAATCCTGTTAAAAGACTCAACACACTCATCAGTAAAATCAAAATCTGCATCCTTTAAAAGCAATTGGGTTAGTGGTTTCGCAATTTTAGAAAAATCCTTAATGAACCTGCGATAAAAACCTGCCATGACCCAAAAAGCTCCTTACCCATTTGACATTCATAGGAGGGGGAAGTTGCTCTATTACCTGAATCTTTGCTTTATCGACCTCAATACCTCATTTGGAGATTAAATGACCAAGCACAACACCTTCAGTGACCATAAAATGGCACTTTTCCCAATTCAGCACTAAGTTGACCTCTTTACATCTCATAAGCACTTTGGTTAGATTTTCTAAACACACATCAAATGAGGTTCCATAGACACTAAAATCATCCATAAAAACTTCCATTATTGATTCAATGTAATCAGAAAAAATACTCATCATACAACGTTGAAAGGTAGCAGGGGCATTACATAAACCAAAGGGCATTCTACGATATGCAAAAGTACCTTAATGACATGTAAAAGTAGTCTTGTCTCTATCATCTGGATGAATAGGGATTTGGAAAAATCCCGAATAACCATCTAAATAGCAAAAATACTTATGCCTAGCTAGTCTTTCTAACATTTGATCAATGAAGGGGAGGGGAAAGTGATCCTTTTTAGTTGCAGTGTTCAGTTTCTTGTAATCAATACACATACGCTACCCGTGACAAATCTAGTGGAAATTAATTCATTTTTATCATTTCGCACAACAGTGGTCTTACCTTTATTAGGTACTACCTGAACTGGACTAACCCATCTAGAATCAGGAACAGAATAAATGATACCTGCATCAAGCAATTTAATAACCTCTTTCTTAACAACTTCTGGCATGTTAGGATTCAAACGATGCTGATCCTGTATGCATGGTTTATGACCATCCTCTAAATGAATACGATGCATGCAAAAATCAAGACTAATACCAGTTAAGTCATCAATAGTGTAACTAATAGCCTTCTTATGACATTTAAGCACAGATAACAATTTTTCAAGTTGACTATCGGTAAGTGCAGCACTGACAATAACATGATATAGCTCTTTTTCTTCTAAAAATGCATATTTCAAATTAGAGAGAAGAGGTTACATCGATCTCAGGTTGTGTTACCTCCTTTACTGAACAAGCATCATGGGGCAACTGCAGGAATTGACAGTTACTTCCTGAATAGGTATCCCTTCCTGAAAGGGCTTGAATCAATTCATCTGATTCCTGATTGCCTTCACCTGAAATCACATCCTAACACAAAATAGCCTCTAGAAGATCCTTTTTAAGGGATCGAGGCAAGTCATCACAAACAATCTCTTGAATTATATCAATTCTATAACATGATAGTTCTAACATTGGACTCTTTAATGCACTATCAAGGTTAAAAGTAACCTTGTCATCACCTACAGAAAGTGTTAGACTACCATTTTTCACATCAATAACAACACCTGCAGTATTTAAAAATGGTCTACCTAAAATAATAGGGATGTGCGCATCCTCCTCCATATCCAACACTACAAAAATGAACGGAATAAAAAACTTCCCAACTCTTACCGGGACGTCCTCCAAAATACCTTTTGGGTATTTAACAGTCCTGTCCGCCATTTGCAAGGTAATGTTAGTAAACTTTAAAGCACCCATATCTAATTTCTTACAGATAGACAACGACATAACACTAACACTAGCCCCTAAATCACATAAAGCCTTATCAATAAAAAGTGGGCCAATGTTACACGGTATCGAAAACTACCGGGTTCCTTGAGTTTAGGTGGAGACTTATTCTGCAAAATAGCACTACATTCCTCAGTTAAAGCAATTGTCTCTACTGAACTCAATTCCCGCTTCCTGCTCAATGTCTTTTAAAAACTTAGTATATGTAGGTACCTGTGTAATCAAGTCAGTAAATGGCACAGTAACCTGCAAATTTTTGACAATATCAAGAAACTTACAGAAATGATTATCATTCTTACTTCGGTCTACCCTATGCGGGAAGGGTAGTGGCACCTTGGGAGGTGTCAATGCATCCATTGACTTGTCAGCTTCCTGGACCGTCTTCTCCGGTGCATCTTTCTCCTTAGAAGGTGTAGGCTCTGAAAATCTCCTCAATCACCTCATTGCTGGTCTTGCCGGTATGCACTCCTGCCTCTGAATCAGCATCATTATTGGGCATCTTAGGACCTTCATAGTGGGTCCCTCTTCTGGTAGTGATGGAGTTGCAATTCTCTCTTTGAGCTGGTGGATTCGGTTGGGGAGATAGTTGACCCTGCTGCCTCTGAGCTGTAGACTATGCAATCTGAGCTAGCTGGGTCTCTAGTTGCTTATTGTGAGCCTGCATTGCCTCCATATTTTTCTGCATCTGCAACATCATATTCTTCAGCTCCAAAATTTCACCACTAGGTTGAGCCAGCAATGGTGGTGCTGATAATGGTGGCCTGCTGAAACCTGGTGGGTGTGGTGGTAAATATCTCTGCATCTGCTGGTGTACCTGCTGAGGTGGTATAGTTTGCTGTGGATTCCACACATTGCTACTGTTCTTGTAGGAAAAGTATGGATGATCCTTCCACCCTGGATTATATGTATTGGAAAATGGATTGTTCTTGTAGGCTTGGAAGGCACACACTTGCTCTACTGAACTGGTACATGATTGGGAATTATGACTGAATGAACCACATGAATCACAGAATGGCTCAGTGCATCCCGAAAGTGCAACCATTGCAACTACATGTGATGGTGGAGGAGTTGTAGTACCAATCTCATCAAACTTCTGACTTATGGCATTGATCTGTGCAGCTAAACTCTCATACTTATCATCAACTACATGTTTTCCACCCTTCTTCGAATGCCCTCTAAGGTTACCAAACTATGAATTATGAGTAGTAATTTCATCAATTAGTTCATATGCAGCATTGACCTCTTGGTTCATGAATCGACCATTAGCAGTAGAATCCAACAAATCTCTACTTTCATTACCCAAACCATTATAGAATGATTGAACCAAAAACCACTTCTCAAGCCCATGATGAGGACACATTCTCAATAGCTCCTTGAATCGTTCCAAAGCATCATAAAGTGAATCATCTGTCTCCTGATTAAAATTAGCAATTTGGCTCCTCAATAGAGCAGTTCTCTGTGGAGGATTGTACTTCCTCTGGAAAGCAAGAGCCAAGTCCTCCCAACAAGTAATTGTAGCCATATTAAGATCATTCAACCAGGTTCTAGCTTTGTCCTTCAACGAAAATGGGAACATTCTCCTCCTGATGTAGTCCTTAGACACATTTTGTTGCTTGATAGTATCACAATATCAGAGGAAATTTTGCAAATGTAAATTCGGATCCTCCTTCAATGTCCCTGAAAATTGATTTCGATCAACCATATTCACAAGAGTCGGTTTTAGTTCAAAATTAGCAGCATCGGTATCAGGTACTGAATAACCCCCCAGCCAAAGACTCCGTACTAGGCAAGGAATAGTCTCTTAATGAACGGGCCGCAGGTGGCGGTGGTGGAGGTGGCGGTCCTCTACCTTGTCCTTCTCCTTCAATAGCCATTTCGACCTCTAAATACCCTTCAAACAACGGGTTGAAGGTGAACTTGAAAAACTGAGACAGATTAGAAACAGTCTCCTCCACAGATCGGGGGAGAAATATTCGGCGTCCACTACGTCTCAACCGCTTCAGAAATACTTGCTCGGGGTCAGGGAAAATGAAAATATCAGGCTCGTGGTCGTTTCGCATAAACCTGTAAACCTGCACAAAATGAAAACTCGAAGCAAAGATGAGAAACTGCCCCAAAGAACCGAATAGTTCTTTGAGACTAAGAAGAATAAAAAGAAAACAGTAAAAACCCGACTAACAGAATTAAAAATTGCCTCCCCGGCAACGGCGCCAAAATTTGATGAGGCTATCGCACATCTTTCAAAAATAAACTAAACCACACTAACTAATATAGCTAGGGAAGTAGGGATCGAATCCACAGGGAAGCAATTAATTCTATTAGTTCTAAAAAGCTTAAACTGTATAAAGGGCCTTTGAATGTTGAATTATGACTAAAAAGTTAATTAAAACTAGAATAAAATCAATTAATAAAATGAATTTATAACTAAGCCTAGGACATCGGTTCACCATAGATTAACAAACGAATTGCACAAAATTAATTAACAGATTAACAATTTCCTTGAATTATGGTCCACTAACCCTCTCGAATCTAGTCTCCTTCAAAACTCCTCTAATGGCTCTCGCTCACTTAGACTCGTTTTGCCTATTGTCCCTATGATCTAATTGTGGTAATCTTACCTCTCGGCATCGATTTCAACAATATCAAACTAACAATTAAACCTGGCCAGTATTTAATTGAAAGCAATAAAAGTTGACAACAAGAATTCAAGAACATTAATAACCAAACTAACAATTATGAGCAAAGCATCAAAATCAATCCATGGATCCCCTAGTCCTAGAAAGGGAACTATTCACTCATAATAGAAACTAAAGGAACCAATTTAACAATAAGAACTGGGACTGAAAACATGACCACAACAATTAAACTATTTAACATGAACAAAATAACTCAAAATTATGAACTAGGACAAAAACAAGATCTAAAATTAAAATACTTCTAACAATTATAACTAAGAAAAATAATTAAACTAATAAAAACAAGAGAAGAAATAAAGAAGAACCTGAAATTGCGATTGTATTGAATGAATGATTAAGTTTTGACAAAAGTGAGTTCTAGAGAGAAACTGAATGAAAAACCCTAAGGAGAAAAATAACCTCTGCTCTAAAAATGTGTCCAAAAAGACCTAAAACAAAAGCTATTTATAAGAAAGGTACAAGGCCCGAGCTAAAAAGGTGAAAATAGCTTCCCGGATGAACTGCCCGACCGACCGGGCGAATGCTGCCCGATCGGGCGGCTGAGACGAGTGAGAAAAAACCCTCTATGCAAATCGCCCGACTGCCCGGCCGAAATACGCCCGATCGGGCGCGATCAGTGCTTTCGTCCATCTTCTAAAAAAAAAACTAAGTAAATTCCGCCCGACTGCCCGAGCGAAATCCGCCCGACTACCCGGGTGAAATGACTTTTTCGCCTAAATCAAATCAGCTCGTCTTCTAGCTACTCCAGGCTTCATCACAACTTCCATAATACTTCAATTCTAACCCATGGCTCCTAGTATCTAGTTGTAACTCATATGATTGCCTCGGAATCAATGCAAAAACACCGATATCCTGCAAAAAGTCACTAACAAGGACAAATAACTCCATACAACCAAATGTTAGCCAAAATAGCTCCGAAGAGCATAGGTTAGAGTCAAAATAAACTAGAAAAGGGGGTATAATATAAGAATAAAATACACTTATCAAATACCCAAGCAAGGTTGAAAGAGTTGACTAATACAAGGAATTCTAGCAATAAAAGATCAAGTCATGGCTAGAAAATCACACATAAATTCATCCGCAGTCAAAAATCATAAAGTTTTCAAAAATAGCACAAGGGGTAAAAAGTAACACCCTAGTTTTTCTTAACTTCCTCCTTTAGATTTTCTGGAAATATGATATAAAAATAATAAAAAATAGTAATTATTAAAACTCTGTTATGAAAATGTAAGAAAGAATGTATGGAGATGTAGAATCCTCAATTGTATATCTTCCAATATATGCCTAACGTTATATATATATACACACATCATTTATATAGTAACTTCCTATGAGTATTGAAAGGTCAACATTGAATGAGAAGTTATCACATGAGAGGAGTTACAAGGATGTATAAAGCCATATTGATGTTACATGAAGTATAATAATAACCATATGAAGAGTTACATACATAAGTATTAATGTATAATGAACATCCACCATTATGAGTATTTTATAACACTCCCCCTTGGATGTTCATCATTGAAAATGTGTCTCGTTAAAACCTTACTAGGAAAAACCCCATGGGATAAAACCCTAGTGAAGGAAAAAGAGTACAGCATCTTCATAATACGCATACAATATGCTGCCTCGTTAAAAACCTTATCATGAAAAATCCAGTATGGGACAAAACCAAGTTTAAGGGAAAAAGAGTGCAGCGCGTATTCTCTCCCCGTGATAAATATAGAACTTGAGATCTTTTGGTGCAATGAATCCAATATTGTTAGTTAACTTCGTCTTCATTGTAGTAGTATGTAGAGTTTCCATCAATTAGTGACTCTTTAAACTTTTGCTTGAATTCATTTGAAACGAAAAGTCATATTCAAATTATTCCTCATTGGTATAAGTGCATCAAAAATAATAGTTGGACATATTAATCTTCATCTCACCTGATATCTCTATCTTTAAGTTATATCAATCATAGCCATCCAAATCATGCCTTCTTCTGGAGGCCTATAGTAGAAATTGGTAATCAATTTTGACCATACAATGTAAGTCAAAATTTGGTGGCAACACATGAGATCATCATCAATATGATTTTGCAATCTTATTTGTATTATAATAAAACACATGTAATTACGCGCATATGTTAATTATGGTAATTCTAAGCCATAAGCATTATTTTGACTGAATTATATTTTGTTTATATTCTTTAAACACTTAATATATACGAGTGCTCATATATGTATATATACTTCCATTATTCTTTAGAATCTCATGTGCTCAAACTTCATGTTGTGATGCCAATTTAGTCACAAAGACTCTTCAGGAGTTTGGTAATAATGTTAATATATAACATATAAAATTGTTGGGGCTAACTAGCTGAAATATGTAATGTTATGTTCTTCAAGAACTTAAAAAAATGGTATCAAATAGACAACACACACACACACACACACACACACACACACACACACACACACACACACACACACACACACACACACACACACACACACATATGTCACAACTATAAGCCCGTTAAATTATGATGTGAATTTTCGTGTGAACAAAAACTCAGAAGGGATAATAATAAATTTTCGAACCTATAAAGGCCTAGTCACCAAGATTCTCAAATTTAGGTTGATTAATTAGTCCTTTGATTAAAGCCTAAGCACTCTCAAAGCTACTAAATAATCTGCACAAGAGTATAAAGAATTTAATCACCAACTCTCAATTTTCGAAATTGTTTTTAAGCAAACAACAAACACTAGTAGAAAAAATGGATTTTGCTGCGCCACATTTGCTGCGGTTTTTTGACATTTTTAAAGAATCGCAGCAAATACTTGTTGATGATTTCAACACAAAATAATTTGCTGCGGTTAAAGTATTTGCTGTGGTTTTTTTGTTATTTGTTGCGGTTATAACCGCAGCAAATAATTCAACACAAAACAAAGACTCCAAGCCCAGCCCAAAAGGAGGGGTATAAAAGCCAAAAAAACACTCCAAAAACCTTTATTCTTTTCTTCCTCCTAACCCTAACCCTATCTCTCTTTTCTATCTTCTCTGATCTTCTAACCCTAACCCTCACCTCAAAAGTTTTCTCGTGCCTCTCACCAAAATCAAAATCAAATTTTCTTTATTAGGTTTTAAGTTGAATCAAATTTTCTTCATTAGGTTTAATTCCTTCAATGGCGGCGCCAACATCTTCTTCTCCTTCACCTTCATTTTCGAGTTTAACCAAACCAAAACAATACAAATAAAACATAAGGCAAAAATCCAACAAAACTGTTGAAAGCACAAATAAAAGAGGAGAGAGATAAAGAAGAAAACATCGATGGCGAGAGATAGCTGTTTGGCTAGAGTTGGCGCTGGTGTTGCCGTCGGCGGCGCTGTCGGAGGAGCCGTTGGTATGCCTCTTTCTTTCATTATACAAAACCCTAATTTCCAATTTTTTTTGTTTTTTTAATTTCTTTGATTTTCGTTTTTTTCCCGAAAATATTTGAAGTTTTCTATTGATGTTGATTATTGTTATACTCTTCAATTTTATTATTCTGGAATTGGGAATTTGAGAGTTAAGGGAGTTTTGTATAGAATTAGAACGAAAAGATTGAATTTTTGGGCGAATTTACTGTAATATTGATATTATGTTTTGGAAAATTGTATAGCTTTAACTGATCTACAATGAAGTTTATCAATTTAGAAGAGGTTTTTGTTGTATTTTATTTTATTTATTTTAAATGCTTTTTCTCGTTTATTATATAATTATGTTGTTACCTAAAGGTGAATTATTTTAGCGTATTGGTAATTTTTTCCCCAATTTATGCACTTTGTAGCGAATTATTACTTTATATAATATTTGGTTTGATTATAGGTGGTGTTGTTGTGTGTGTTTTTTGCGGCGGTATTAGGAAGGTTCATAGTTCATATAATGAATATCGTGGCTTATCGAATTCGATTTTTCTAATAGTTTTAGTTTTCTTGAAAGCACGAAATGTGAATTGGTAAGAACTAGGATTTGAAAGAGAAGTGATTAATTGACGTTTCGTTGGTATGAGAAAAGCTTGATTAGAAGGGTATGCTGACCTGGTTCAAAAACTTTTGTTCGCTTCGATTTGTTTTTGTCTAAAAGTTCATGATGTAATGGCTAATGAGTACAAGTTATTGAGATTAAATACAGTCATCCTTGAATTAATCTGATGCACAGAGTAAAATGTTGATGATGACACGCAGCTAATTTTGTTCTTCTACAGTCTTATAGTATTGCAGTACATCATATGTTTACTAGCGGCTGATAATTTTTGTTTTCGATTTTGCCTTTATTTGTTTTTTTTTAATCAATTTTTGTGATGTTATATAATATTTTTGAATTTATTTGGTTGTTTGTGGGTTTGGTTGTTTATGGTTGTTAATATTGGGTCTGGTGCTGCAATAGTTATTCCTTCTGATCCGCTTTATTCTGTTTATGCTGCTACTAAAGCGTAAGTTGTGGAAATAGAGAATTTGTTCTTTGTTTGATGGTGATTTTTGGGTTTTGGTTGCGAATTTGAGTAACGTTTTTGTTTGATTGGTTTTTTTTTTTTCCAGGTATATTGATCAGTGTTCGCGGTGTTTGTATGTTGAGTATAAGATTCGG
This sequence comes from Suaeda aralocaspica, assembly GCA_016808085.1. Classification (NCBI taxonomy): domain Eukaryota; kingdom Viridiplantae; phylum Streptophyta; class Magnoliopsida; order Caryophyllales; family Amaranthaceae; genus Suaeda; species Suaeda aralocaspica. Next base: position 778,871 of record PYUH01000590.1, on the reverse strand, counting down.
AGTTTTTTATCGAAAATTTATGTTTTCCAGATTTGTGCAAGGCTGTATACTGGCTAGTGACCTACAGTGGATATGCTAGAGATTTGTCTCCTAAAGTGGCTTTTGAGCTCTTATCAGGGAAGGATAGTGCTGTCCTTGTAGATGTCAGGCCTGAGGTAGGATATACTTTTTTCCTACACTTATGTTGCAGTGATTAACAGATTTTCTTCTCTGAAAACCAATAACCTGCTTGTCTGTAGGGTTTATGTGATTACAAGTTTATCTTTTGTTAGCTGCTTATGTTTTTATATTCGTGAAGGATCTAAGACAAAAGGATGGTGTCCCGGATTTGAGACGAGCTGCTCGATTTCGATATGCAGATGTATCCTTGCCCAAGGTTTGATACTTTGATTATGGTTGTGGATTACATTCATAGTTTTGTACTTTGTATGTACATGCATAGTGTTGGCTCTTGATTAGAAGTCAATAGAGAGACTGTATACTCACTACTGAATTGTAAACTAAGCAGCTCACTAAGGGAAAGTTGAAGTCTAACTTTGACATGTTGAATCTGTTTACTGTCAGGTTGATGATTCTGTAAGGAAATTAACAAAGAGCAACAGAGAACTTGATGATATGTTAATAGCGGCAGTGAAAGGTTTCTTCATCTAAAATTGGAGTCAACAAGTGAAAGGTTTTTTGGATTACTTTAGTTGTTGTTTAAGGTTTGTTGCATTGTTGGGGGCTATGTTGGAATGATGATGTTTAAAGATCGGGTTTTTGCATTAATGTTTAAGGTTTGTTGCATTGTTGGGGACTACTTTAGGAGTATGAAGTGATTTTGGATTTTTAGGGGCTATGTTGGAATGATGATGTTTAAAAATCTAGAGAACAACTCAAAGGATTACACCGGAGCTAATGAATCACCATTTACTGCGTGTTTTTTGTAGCTGTTTTTGCACTTCCTGGGTTGATTTCTACAAATGCTTATTGAAGACAGTTGTTTATACTATATATGTGACTGTAATTCGAGGGTTTTAGCCTTTTAGGTAACGGTATGTGCATTAGTTTAGGATAGATAAGATTTGATGTGTAAAGAGTGCTTAGGGTCCATATTTAAACTTCTATCATCTGTTGAAAACCTTACACTGCAATCCATTATTCAATGCAAGAGGGTTAGGCAAACTTGTATTTTTTTTGTGATAGAAGTGTAATTATATTGAAAATAATTGATTCTATGTATGTATAACATTTTAGCTTCTAATTTTGCTTTAAAATGCAAAAAAAAAAATTTATTTTTATTTTTTTGGGTGCTTATTTGCTACGGTTTTGTGAATAACCGCAGCAAATAATATGTTGGTTTATTGCTGCTGCTCCAAGTGCTGCGGTTAAAAACTGCAGCGAAAGTGGATTTTTGTACTAGTGAAACTTTTTTATTCAACTCAAACTTAATNTGCAGCGAAAGTGGATTTTTGTACTAGTGAAACTTTTTTATTCAACTCAAACTTAATTAATTACATCCTAATGTTGAGACTATTTATAGGTATAATCATCAACAAAATCCTAACTAAAATAGACTAAAAAATCATCCTAAGACTAGGAAATTCGGCCCTCTTGTGCCACTTGCACAAGTTGCACAACAAATTCAAGATAAGATTGCCACATCATCATGCAAGTTGCACTTGATCTTATCTTTCCTAACAAACTCTAATTAACTAACAAATCAAGAAAATATCCTAACAACTTATCTAACTAACTAATTTACAAGATCATCATCAGATTTTAGACTAAATTTACGCCACTTTGCTTGGTGCCCAAGAATCAAGAAAATCGTCCAAAATCACGCCCCTTTGCTTCGTCAAATTTGCGCCTATTTTTCAAGATTTTCAAGAACTTCAAGAAATGCTTCAAGATCCAATCTTTTAATCAAGAAACTTTCAAGAATCTGTCTCCCGTGCATTTTAGCATAATTATGATGATCAAGACTCACCAAGAAATAAAGACTCAAAGCCTGAAATGAGAAAAACCCTGTGGGAAAAAACTTATAGGCAAATACCAACTTGTTCCCCAAATCCACCATTCTTGCCTTGATTTGCGTGTCATATTATTGATAGGTGACCATGCACACGTAAATCCCTACCCTTGAGGCACCCATATGGTTGATATTTCCATAAGCAATTATTTCACCTATGGTTGCATCCCTGCCATTGCCATTATTGGAAACCTGTACTTTATTGTGATGTTATTTACAGCTCTGGAATCTATGCACATGCGCCAAGAACCTTCTTTTTTTGGAACAATCAGTGTTGGTACAACACAAGGACTCATGCTCTCCCTCATGTATCCTCTTTGCATTAATTCTTCAATCTGCCTTTGTATTTCCTTAGTTTCCTCAGGATTGCATCTATATGCAGGCTTGTTAGGAATTTGAGCACCTGGGATTAAGTCAATCTGGTGTTCAATGCCTCTGTTGGGTGGTAATCCTGGTGGTAAGTCATCTGGAAATACATCTTCAAATTCCTTCAATAGTGGTTGAAGAATTTTAGGGGTTGGAGTTGTTTCAACTCTCACATCCTTGGCAATCAGTCAATTCCCTCTCCAATTCCTTAGGATTAGTTAAAAACACTCCCCTTTTATTCTCCACATTCAATTGCTTCTTAACTTGCGCCACTTTTAGAGGTTTTAAAGCAACTGGCTTGTCAGTTTCCTATTTCCTGATGATATAGACATTGGTTCTTCCATCATATTTCACAAATCGATCATATTGCCACGGTCTACCAAGCAATATGTGACAAGCATCCATTGGACAAACATCACAGATCACAGCATCCTCAAATATACCAATCTTGAAATTTATCAGGGCCTGGTTAGTCACCTTGACATCACTGGTGTTTCTCAGCCAATGTAACTTATAGGGTTGAGGATGATTGTATGTGGGGTGATTCAATTTCTGAATCAAATAGGTAGAGACCACATTAGTATAGCTGCCACTATCAATTATCACGTCACACAACCTTCCCTGTACATTACACCTGGTCACGAAAATTTTGTCCCTCTGGTTCTCTTCAATTGGCGCAGGTTTAGACTGAAGAACCCTCCTGAGGACCAATGCCTGACCTTGTGTATCTGCCTCTACTTCTTCCATATCATTACTGCTTTGTTCTTCTTGGGAATCAATGTCTTCGTTCTTCCCTTCTTCAAGAAAAACATCTAAGTAGGCATCTTCAATTTCTTTTGCCTACCTGGTAGTGATTACCCTGGAGTTTGGGCAATTTCTTTGTATGTGTCCTACCCCCTGACACATGAAACACTTCCTGTTGTCTTCAGGAATTGTCAATGGTTTGATTGGAGTGGTTGCCCTTTTATCATTGTCGAACTTAGGCTTAGCACTAGATGGTTGACAATACACCACTTCCTTCTTGGACTCATAGGATTTAAAGTATGCTTTTGGCTTCTTTGAATTCCCATGTTTTTCCACCCTGAGTGCCATTTACAGATCTCATCATAGGTCCAGTAGGGTTGTAATTCTACTTTTTCCCTAATGGATCCATCTAGCCCTGCCACAAACCGAGCAACTTTGTGATCCTCCTTTTCTTCTATGTCACACAATATCAGCAATTTTTCGAAAGCATTGATGTACTCCTCAACACTTTTCTGTCCCTATTTCAGGGTATGCATCTTTAGGAAATTGTTCTGTTCATATTCATGTGGTACAAATTTTTTTCTCAATTCCCTTTTTAATTTGCGCCAAGAGCAAATTTTCGCCCTTCCTTCCTTTTTTCGTTTTCTTTGTAACCCTTCAAACCACAGGCTAGCATAAGATGTTAGTTTTAATTCTGCCACTTTGAAGGCCTTATGATCGTCATACTCCTTGTAATAAAAAATCTTTTCGGTTCTCCTCAGCCACTCAAGGAAAATTTCAGGATCTAAACTGTCGTTGAACTCAGGAACGTCCAACTTTAAGCTACGATCATCATCCTTCTGTTTGTCACGCCTTCTATGCCTGTTTCGGTATTATCTTCACTAGAACTAGTGTCATATTCACGCCTAGGCTTGCGTGCACTCCTACTGGTATTTTCATCACTTGAACTTGCGTCACTTTCACCAATGACGTGACCCTTTTTCTTGTTTTTCGAACTGCTTGATACAAGATTTATCACTTCTTCCAACATAGTTCGCAGTTCCCTAATTTCATTGTCCCTTCGGATTTCCTTGGCTTGTTCTAGGGACAATCCCTTTTCAAAAGTTGCAGGAACTTCATCACCACCACTGGCCATAGTAAGTGTTTTAATTAGTTAGTTGATGAGCACCTGATTATAAAAGACCTCTCAACGAAAGCACCAAATTTGATGTGAATTTTCGTGTGAACAAAAACTCACAAGGGATAATACTAAATTTTCGAACCTATAAAGACCTAGTCACCAAGATTCTCAAATTTAGGTTGATTAATTAGTCCTTTGATTAAAGCCTAAGCACCCTCAAAGCTNTAAGAACCCTCAAAGCTACTAAATAATCTGCACAAGAGTAAAAAGAATTTAATCACCAATTCCCAATTTTCGAAATTTTGTTTTTAAGCAAACAACAAACTTTTTTATTCAACTCAAACTTAATTAATTACATCCTAATGTTGAGACTATTTATAGGTATAATCATCAACGAAATCCTAACTAAAATAGACAAAAAAAATCATCCTAAGACTAGGAAATTCGGCCCTCTTGTGCCACTTGCACAAGTTGCACAACAAACTCAAGATAAGATTGCCACATCATCATGCAAGTTGCACTTGATCTTATCTTTCCTAACAAACTCTAATTAACTAACAAATCAAGAAAATATCCTAACAACTTATCTAACTAACTAATTTACAAGATCATCATCAGATTTTAGACTAAATTTACGCCACTTTGCTTGGTGCCCAAGAATCAAGAAAATCGTCCAAAATCACACCCCTTTGCTTCGTCAAATTTGCGCCTATTTTTCAAAATTTTCAAGAACTTCAAGAAATGCTTCAAGATCCAATCTTTTAAACAAAAAACCTTCAAGAATCTGTCTCCCGTGCATTTTAGCATAATTATGATGATCAAGACTCACCAAGAAATAAAGACTCAAAGCCTGAAATGAGAAAAACCCTGTGGGAAAAAACTTATAGGCAAATACCAACTTGTTCCCCAAATCCACCATTCTTGCCTTGATTTGCGTGTCATATTATTGACAGGTGACCATGCACACGCAAATCCCTACCCTTGATGCACCCATATGGTTGATATTTCCATAAGCAATTATTTCACCTATGGTTGCATCCCTACCATTGCCATTATTGATATCACCATCTTCGAAGTTGATTGATTGATCACTCTTGTCATTATCACTGGTGCTTGTATCAGATTACAAATATCTTCTTGTAAATTTCCATCAAATTTGTAAATTATACTTTGGATGAACAATTACAAACTCCACAATTATTGCATGAAACTAATGACATGAGATATATGAAATTAATGGTAAGATATTGCTAAAATATAATGAGTTATGCATCCAACAACTATCTATGTACACATGCAATGAGTAAACCATTTACCTATGACTCACATACGCACATTGAACATGCTATCGCGCACCTCTAAAAAATAACCGAACAACACTAACTAATATAGCTAGGGAAGTAGGGATCGAATCCTCAGGGAAGCTATTAAATCCTATTAGTTCTAAAAAGTCTAAAATGTATAAGGGGCCTTGGTGGAAAGTTCGATAAAAGTCTACTAAACTAAGGAAACTAATACTAAGACTAGGCAAATGACAGAAAGTTATGAATTAAACTCTTATAATGAAAACCTAGGGCAATCGTTTCACTATGATCAATCAACAAACTCATTAAACACTCACTAATCAATTCATTGGCATTCATTAAACTAGGGCTCACTAATTCTCTTGAACTTAGACTCCCTCAAAACTCCTTTACCGGCTCTCGCTCGCATAAATTTGTTTTTGCCTATTATTCAGTGGTCTAATTGTGGTAATCTTACCTCTCGGCCTCGATTTCGACAATAACCTAACTTACAACTAAAACTGGCCAAAATTTAATTGCAATCAGTAGAAGTCAATAATAGAAATTCAATCAAAAGCCAAGAATTAATTAATGATCATAAAATAAATTTACAACATGATCATAGATCCCCTAACCCTAGAGAAAAATACTATTCACACATGATAAAAGGGGCTAAAACAAGAACAAAATTCAATAACATAATCATAATCAAAAACTAATTAAAAATAGAATTAAAACTAAATTAATTGCTAATAAAACTAAATTAAGAATTAAAATAACAAAACTAATTAAACTAAACTAAAAACTAAGAAACTAAAGAGATTCATGAATTAAAGAGAATTGAAAAGCATAAGGAAAGAAATTACCAAAATAATGAATGATTTGCATTAAATGAAATTGAACCTTCAAGAACAAATTAATTGCATCTAAAATTCAAGAGAGAAAAGAGCTTTTAGGATTCCTAAGTCTAAAAATATGCCAAAAACTAGTTAGGATCGTGCCCCCTTTACAAAGAGTATTTATAGTATTAGGGATTAATTAACATAAAACCCACGAAGCAAAACCGCGCGGAAAAGTCGATCGGGGTAAGAAATCCGCTAGCTGCGCCCGCGGGGAACAAAATCGAACCCTTCCCTGCGCCCGCGGGTCTTCTATTTTAGGACTTGTGAATTCTCTGATCTATGTTGCGGGCGCATAGATCAAATGATGATTAGGGGCTGCGCCTACATGAATGATGATGATCAACATTTTAACGATCATGCTTATTTCTTTGCTTGATTCTTCGAATCTCGTTCATGGCTTCTCGTAACTTGGCATGCATCTCGAGGCAAGTGCTTTGTAACTCGTTTTTAGCTTCTAATGACTTCATAACTCTTTATTACGCTCCTGTAACATATAAAACAAAATCGAAAACCACGCGTAATAACTGAAAGAGTATAAAATAACCGAAAAAGGCTCTAAAGTCAACTAAAAATGGTAAAACCATTCCAAAACACAACTTAACACCGAAAGTCGATATTTAATCAAAAGCAAGCCAAAAACTTAACTATTTAGCACAAGAATCAACCAAAAATGAGGTAAAAAACAACATAAAACACATATATCACATATGAACCTAAGTCTCCAAATAATGCAAGACAATGTACAGTGTGGATACAAAATCCATATATTCCTTGGACTTTTAGTCCATGATAAACCTTCAATCATCATATTTCATATTCCATTGGACTTCAGGTCCATAATGAACAGCCAATATATCATCATTATGTAGACATCAAAATGGACATATATTTCCAAACTCTTATTAACAAGTTCATTACTTCTTGAATATAAATAATATTCTTCGGTTCCATTATATACCCATTATAACAATATTCTTCAAGATATAATTTTTGCATGCTATTTTACGATGATATCTAAACACATTGTTTCTATTTGGTACCATCATAATTTTCTCATAGCATAGGCCATCCATTATGGTTAGATTCAGATATTAATACCACTTCCAGGGTATTTCATACTCTTATAGTATCATCATCATTATTACACTTTCAAAAATGTCAACTGCATTATGTTGCCATATATCACATCTTTAATATCTATTTATTTATATAGTAATTTGGAACCGATTATATAACTTACACTTCAGGTGTAGTGATTCAATTATAATTGGCAAGATTCATGTCAACGCATACACATTATATGAACAAAATGTATCCTCAACGTTATGCCTCATGAATCATAACTGTATACAAATCAAATCATATATGTGCAACATATCTTGATAATAGATAAACAAAGTTGGCACATAACCTTTCAAATTACCATTATAAAGATCATCAATTTATGATACGAAGTAATTTTTTCCAACTTATTCCAATTCTCCTCCCCATAATTTGGTAAAATATAGGGGCATCAAATTGTTAACCAACTTAGTATATAATTTCATGTGCCAAAATGTTTCATCTCATAGGAGATTCTTTTTTTATTTTTATTTTTTATAACCAGTTTTATCTCTTACAAAAGTTATATTCAACAAAATTTTCATAGAGAATAATTTCAAGTAAAACCATAACATCTTTAACTTATATTATACATTGCACATGCATGTATCTTTCAATAAATCTTTCATGTATAATCAATTCTCTTCTGGAATACAATAACAATAGGGAGACATGCATTGTGCAGTTTTCTCTCTTCTTTTCTCAATTCTTGTGTGCTGACGAATAGTAGCCCTAATCAAGAGATCGTTCAACAAAAGTAATTCATTTTCATGTAATTCCATTAGTTGGCGATCTTCTGGATCCCCAAAGATTTTCATAGTGTGATACTAGTTATGTAAGTTATATTTGGTGAGCTTCTGGTCACCTAATAATTGAATACATAAGTTATTTGAGCTTTTAGTCATCTAATAATATTTCTTATATATATATTATCACTTCAAATTGTCTTCAAAACAAATTGTATTATCAAAATTTGCAATAAAAGTATAGCTCAATCTCAATGTTATGTCAGTATGTCTTGTCATTTTATTCATTTCATTATATCTAACATGAGAGAGCGCCAACACATTATTTCATATCAAATAATGAAACTTAAGGTTTTCATAACGGGTGATCAATATACCCTAGGTGGCCCAATTTAATTATATCACATCCAAAACTTTTAAATAAGAAGTTTTCAAACATTGTACTAGTGATCACTTTATTAGACAAACTTTATGCATGACCATGGATATGATGTACAATTGTACATGATATAAGAATAATTAACATGTGTTTACTTTTCTTCTAGAATTGGCAAGATCATCAACTAATCCAATAATTTTTCACACTTCGTTGGAGCATTGATAATCTTGGTTCGTGGTCTTGTTTGACATTCTATACTCTTCTGTAGCCCATTATATATATATTCATGATACATATTAATTTTACTGGAATACTGGACATAATGTCCTTAGGAGATCTATCAAGTGTTTTACATTCTTGAATTTTCCATTATCAATTGTTGCTCATTTCCTTTCCCTAAGATCCTTATGACTTGGACCTATTGATCTGCTCTAACATGCTTCAAGCGTGCTCTAAGTTCATTTGCAATTGGTTTAATTGGAGCATTTATTAATATTCATCTTCAGGATGATATCATGTGAAATATTTAATTGATTATTATGTGACCACTTTCATAAACAATTGATAGTTAAGCTGATATATGTAGCAAGCTGATCATCAATATATTTGATTATCCATAAGCAATGACTATTAAAATAATAAATTAAATATTATCTCTGCTTAATCAATGCTTATGGGGCATGAAACTAATCTAACCACCTTTAATCCTCTTATACCCTAAAAACCATAAACTTGTATAAAACTCATACATGTTCCTCATGCCCAATATATATCAATCTTTATACTTTAAATTTAACAAAAATATGGGCATAATGAATACGTTTTTCAAATGTGTTTCTCACGATTTCATGCTTCTTTTTTTTTTTTTTTTTTAAAATCTTATTTTGCTAAAATGAATATATTCATGTTTGTAATTTTTATGAATTTTTTTACATAAATTATAATAAATAAATAAATAAATAAATGGATGAATATTAACCTATAGATCTTTATCAAGAACATCCATCCAAAGATGGTTTATGCAATAATTGGATAGTAGCTTACAAATTACTAACACTACGCTACTTGTCTTACCTCGTCATTTCATAGGAAAAAAATAAGTACCCATGTAATAGATATATTGTCATTAAAAAATTTACCCCACAATTCTCCAATTAATCACATCTAATTTACAAAAACAAAAGATTGTTTTCAAATTCATCTTCTAGATTAAACTAAAACACATACTAGCATTATTTGAGGTCAACAATTGTCATTAATATGGTCAATGAGTTACAACTTTACACATATTTAATCACACTCATAAAAGAAATTCATGTTCACCAAAGAATTACAAGTAAATAATTCTCATAAAGATTAATGTAACAAGCTTTCATTCTATTGAAACACATAATCGTCATATTTTTGATTGAAATAATCGGTTTGTTATATATGCTTGCATATTGGTTTTACAATACATATAAATTATATTCCAAGTTAAAAACTAACATGTTGCATTTTACCTCCATACTTCTTTCTTTCGGCTTATAATAGCCACTCATAACTACATCACACTTTATGGCTATTAAACTCCACTCATAATAGCATCACAATTTGTGGAATAAAATTATGACAAAGGAAAGGTGTTTGACGTAGCTCAATATATTTATTTTTACGTGGTATTAATGGGCATATGTGACAAAAGTATGAACTAGAAAAAACACACAAGAAATCAAATGCATGTGAATTGTCATGATATTAACATGAATAAACAATTCTAGATGTGTTTTATAATAAATAGTTTTGCTTAGATTATAATTGTCTGTTGATTAACTTGTTAAGAAATTGGACTTGATCATATAAACAAAAGTAAAAAAAACATATAGAACTTTACTAGGAATTAGTATAATTGATAAACTTTCAAATCACTAATGAATATAACTAACTAGACTAATTTTACANGAATTATACACTCAACTACTTATAAGAATAAATTCAATCTATGGGTAGAGCATAAAAAAAATCATTTAAAAGGATTATTAAAATTATCATGTATTGACAATATTAATACTTCTTATTAGTTCATATTGCGTATAGTACCTTTTGTACTGTATGAATTTGAGTTGATAGTGATCCAAAATATACTTGATTTCGAAAGTCACCGAAAAAACAATCAAATAATCAGTTCGATTTATTAAAACCTGATTCAATTGGGATAGAACTATCGTGCTGTTAACGTGTTATGAAAATGTAAGAAAGAATGAATGGAGATGTAGAATATATATGTAATCTCAATTGTATATCTTCCACTACGTCTAACATTATATATATATATATACATCAACTATATAGTAACTTTCTATGAGTATTGAAAGGTCAACATTGATTGAGAAGTTATCACATGAGAGGAGTTACAAGGATGTATAAAGCCATATTGATGTTACATGAAGTATAAAAATAACCATATGAAGAGTTACCTACATAGGTATTAATGTATAATGAACATCCACCATTATGAGTAATTTTTAACAAACTCCTAATTAGCTAGGAAAAACCAAAGTGTTACCACCACCGTGATAACGGCTAAGTCTTTTATCAAAGTACTACAGCGGAAGTATTTAAGAACCAAAAACCAAATTAAGACTCAAATTGAAACTTGAAATAATCTCAAAAGCAAACCAAAGTCAAAACCAAAAAGAAAAACAAATTAAATCTTTATTACACTTCAGACCCGTCTTAACGGCCCTTCAAAGCCAAATAAACTTTAAACTGCAAAAATGAAAGTCAACATCACACAATAAAAATAACAACAATTCTATTTAACTACGAAAACTACAATGCAAGCGCTCACACTCTAACCCAGCATGATTAACTATGCCCATCTGTACCTGTAGATTTCTCTTATTCTAGACAACTACTCGCCATCAAGTGGGTCATCGTAGGGCCAAGTCAAAGACAGAGCCATGCACACTAACACACACACACACAAACAGCAAAGTTGAGTACATGGATACCAAAGACTATGCAAAACATGATCAATATTAAATTAAAAGAAAAGTATAACACAAATACTTCTTACCGTTGACATCTCTTCACTTGTGTATAGACTCAACTCAAATAAATTATTTATTATATTTAAACTTTGGATTTCGCATCGAACGGGTTTCCTTTCCTTTCAAATCGCCCTATTGGGCACCAACTTGGGAGCAACTCTAAGAAGGTATTACCTATGTCACATAAAGTGATGGAATTCCAGCGCATTTAAAATATAAAAGAGTACAATGTCTTGTACCTCAATTAGAAGTCATAGATCACTATTCCATACAACTCCCCCCATTTTTCATACTCAAGGTATATACGTTCCAAGAGTTTTGGTGCAAATCCTCTTTCACTTTACGTAAAAAACAGGTTTAACAATGTTATGACTCACACACAACATCAAATGGAAGCATGCATAGAATCAAACAAGCCCTATTAATTATCCTGGATTTAAAGTGATTCTAAGAATAATTTTGTGTGTCCTTTAATTAAACTAAACTTTCTTTACCACACATTAACTGTGAGTGGCTAACTATTTATCTTTCTTGATCACACATTAAACTGTGAGAGGCTATGTAAGTATTTGCTCATTAAACTCTTATTAAACATGTGAATAAAAATTCACAAACTAACTTTCTTGTTGATCCGCCAAACAACAATTCATATTAATAAGTAACTAACCAACTCAACTAACTTCTTTTTCTTCTTTATTAACTATTGGCCAACTTTAGAATTAACTTTAACATTCCAATAACTCATGATAATTAATAATGATATAGATGTGGAATGTCAACTAAATATAAGAATCATATTTTCATACTAGCATACTTCTCATTCAAGACAGCCAAACAACAATTCATATTCACATTCATAACATGTAAGATCAACAACCAAGCATGAAATCAGAATTCTATTTTTACTTTCGCCTTTAGTACTTACGTACCTTGTATAGTAGTGGTGATCCGCCACAACTTCTAAAAGTCAACTAACTCGAATTCTCCTACATAGCGAAAACCGAAACTAAATTAAAATCTTGTTGACTAACTTCTACAACAACTCTAAACTAACTTTTTATGTTGAAAACTTGTCCAAAACGTCCCTTATATGGTGTCTACTGAATTCCATACGTTATTTTAAATTATCTTTTGCAAAAAACTCGATTTTTAGTAATTTTTCAAAAATGGCAGCTTTATATAATTTCTTCAGAACACTTTAAAACCCTTCTAAATATCATATTTTGATCATAAAACATTATAGTCATGTCCTAAGTCATCATACAATATTTTGAGGCATTAAAAATAATTATAACCAATTATGTCGCATGCTACTATTTTTATTAAGCATAACATGTGTTAATAAAAATTTACAGCTTTATTTATTTATTCAAAACTCCTAAAAACTCCTCAAAACATCATAAATCAGGCATAAAACTATTTTACAATCTAATATCATCATTATACATCTAAACTATGCTTTAAAATAATTTTTCATGAAGTAAAACATGTTCATAATATTTTTACTCTTAGTTTTCATGACATTAAAAATTTGACAGCAATATTAAACAACTTTAAAACCCTTAAAAACAATATCTAAACTTCATAAAATCATCACAAATTCATACTACAATAATTTATGGTCATGATATAAAAGTTTAGATCATTAAAAGCCATAAAACTACAAATTTCATGATTTCATAAACCCTAATTTAAAATTTCATGAACAACTTTATAAATACATACTTTAAACATAATCATAACTTTATAAAACATGATTAGAATCATAAAAACATGATTAAACATAATTATAAACATAAATTTGTACATAATTGAATCAAAAATAAAAGAAGAGAAAAGGTTTTTTTTTAAAGTTAGAAATATACCAAAACAAAGAGGAGGAGAAAGGGGTGGCCGGTGGTGGTTGCTGGCGAGTAGGGCAGCAGCGAGAAGAGGGGCGGATGAAGGGGAGGACGAGTGACAAAGGGTAAGAGTCCTCTTAAACCATAAACTAAGAAATTCAAGTTTAGGGGTACTTGTTTCAGAATGGTCAAACTGGGCATAAGGCTGGTAAATGTAGGGGGGTTAAGAAATCTGGTCAAAGTAGTCAAGCTCATCTCATAGAGGATTTCGACAACATGGTAGCTGCGGTCTTAGAGGCTAATAAAGTTGGTAATTTTTCTGAATGAATCGTTGATACTAGGGCTACTAGGCACATTTGCACCAGCAAAGACATGTTCACCACCTACAGCAAATTGATGGTGAAAATGTTTTCATGGGAAATTTTGCTTCTGCATCCGCCCTCGACAAAGAGAAGATCACTCTAACTTTAACTTCTGGAAAATTGCTTATGAATCTACTTATGAAAGCTGGACTAAGCTCTCTTTTTGATTCTAATAGATTAGTTCTTACTCGCAATGGGGAATTTGTAGGGAAGGGCTTTTGTAATGGGGGGATTTTTTACTCTTGATGTTAAAGTTCAAACTATCAATAAAAATGCTAGTACTTATTCTGCTTATATTGCTAATTCTATTGATTTATTGCACGCAAGATTGTGCCACATTAATATTAATTCAATCAAAATATTAAAAAACATGAACTTAATTCCAAAATTTTCTAACACTAATTCTTCAAAATGCCAAGTTTGTGTTGAAGTTAAATTTGCTAAAAAGCCATTTAAATTAGTAGATAGACAAAAGTATTAAAGCTTATTCAAAGTGACTTGGCTGATTTTAAAAATTATGAGAGTAGGGGAGGAAAAAGGTATTATATTATTTTTGTTGATGATTGTTCTCGATTATCCATGGTTTATCTTCTCAGGTCTAAAGATGAAGCAAAGGAAATGTTCCTCAAATACAAAGATGAGGTAGAAAACCAATTGGGTAACGAAATCAGAAGAGTTAGGAGTAGGGGTGAGTATGATCCTAACACTCTTAAGGCATTTTGTGACAAAAACGACATAATTTACGAAAAAACTGTTCCTTATTCTCCTAGACAAAATGGTATAGCCGAAAAGAAAAAATAGGACTTAAAAAAATATGATGAATTCTATGCTTATTAGTTATGGTCTTCCTAATAATACGTGGGGAGAAGCTTTCTACTTGTCATGTTTTGAACAAGGTCCCTCATAAGAAGCTTGACAAGACTCCATACGAGCTATGGAAAGGTTGAATGCCAAACATGAAATACTTGAAAGTGTGAGGGTGTCTAGCAAAGGTGGCCATACCTAGTTTTTAAAGGGACAAAATTGATCCTAAACTATTGACTCTATTTTCATTAGTTATGATTATCAAAATGCAGCTTATCATTTTCTTGTTAAAAATGATGACAACACTTTATGCAGGTGGCACCATTATAGAAGCAAGAGATGATGAATTCTTTGAAAACATATTTCCTTTGAAAAATACTAATCTTTCTGATATTACTAGTATTCATTCTTTTAGCACTTCAGTTAATTTACCTATTGTTGCTAATGATGAACCAAGGAGAAGTAAAAGGCCAAGGAAATCAAAGAAAACAGTTGTGGACCTGATTTTGCCACTATCTTTAGTTTTGAATATTTTATGGTTAATGATAATTTGTTCATATTTTTGTTTTGGAAGATGATCCAATAACCTATGATGAAGCAATAAGATCAATTGATGCATTGTTTTGGAAAGAAGCAAATATAGTGAGTTAGAATCAAGTCTCAATAATAATACTTATCTTCCTAGAGGTTGCGAGCCCATTACTTGTAAATGGATCTTTAAGAAAAAATTAAAGGCCAAAAGATCCATAGACAAGTATAAGGCTAGAGTGGTATTAAGAGATATTACTCAAAAACATGACATTGATTATTTTAACACTTACTCCCTAGCTACCAAAATTGCAACTATTAGAACTTTAATTGCTCTTGCTTGTATTTATTATCTCGTTGTACATCAAATGGATGTAAAAATAATGCTTTCTTGAATGGTGATTTAGAAGAGGAAAGTTACATGGTTGTGGTTCCAGGTCAAGAGAACAAGGTTTGTATATTGGTCAAGTCACTATATGGCCTCAAGCAGGCTCCAAAGCAATGATATGACAAATTTGACAAAACTATAACTGGTAATGGTTTTCATGTTAATGAAGGTGATTTTTGAGTTTATTCTAAACATGATTCTCATGGTTGTTGATTAATTTTCTTTAAGTGGATAACATGCTAATTTTTGGTACTAAGCCACTGAAATCAAATTTTGAAAGGAAAGACATTGGTGAAGCAGATGTGATTTTAGGAGTAAAAATTCAAAGAACTCCAAATGGCATTTGTCTTAATCAATCACATTATATTGAAAAGGTTCTTAAATTTGATTCTTTTGACGTCAATCCAGTTAGGACCCCATATGATCCTAGTTTCCACTTAAAGAAAAATATTGGTGAATCAGTTTGTTAACCTGAATATGCTAAGATCATTGGTAGTGTTATGTTTCTTATAAACTACACTAGATTTGACATTGCTTATTCTATTAGTCGATTGAGCAGGTACACTCATAATCCAAGCAAAGATCATTAGATTGCTCTAAGAAAATTGCTTAGGTATCTTAAGGGTACCATGGAGTGGGGTTTACACTACTCTACTCCAGGTGTTTTAAAGGGTTTTTTGTGATTCTAGCTGGGTATCTGACAATGATGAAGTAAACTTCACTAGTGGTTATATCTTCACCCTTGGGGGTGGAGCTATATCGTGGAAATCTGGCAAGCAATCTTGTACTGCTACATCTACTATGGAATCTGAATTTATTGCTCTTAAGTTGAAAGGTCATAAGGAAGAATGGTTGAGGAATGTGCTTGCAAATATTCCACTCTAGGGGATGCCAGCTCCTTCAGTTACACTTCATTGTGATTCGCAAGCTGCAATTGTTGTTGCAACCAACCTTGTCTATAATGGAAAGAAAATATACATTCGCTTGAGGCACAAGGCCGTCAAAGATTTGTTGTATGTGGGGATGATATCACTGGACTATGTAAATTCCGAAAAGAGCATTGCATATCCGTTGACTAAAGGCCTTTGTAGAAAACTAGTTTTGGAGACATTGAAAGGGATGGGGCTTAAGCCCATCGAATGAACTGTAAGTAATGGACTTCTACTCATCACGAGTTCTAAGGACAATATTATGTAAATAATGAACTCCTACTCATTATGAGTTCAAAGGAAAACATTATGTAAATAATGAACTCCTACTCACCATGAGTTCAAAGGACAACAATATGTAATAATTCGGAAGCACTAATTTCATTTTTTCCCATCCTTAGATGTTTATTTAGTGCTTGCTACAAATGTGAATGAGGTTGAGCATATGGCTCTTAATGAACCCATACCCATATGTTTGGTGGTATAATGTAGCTCACACTTGATGGGATTCACTTACTTAGGTATGGAAATGTAGCCGCTTCCTATGAGTATTGCATGTGCTAATACTCTAGAGCACCTATGAGCATACGGGTCTGGACATATGACCAGTATAAGGTGTCAATTGTATTCGTGGAACTCATATACTTTTACATATTCAATGGTGTGACTCAAGTGACGGATTTCTTACTCCCTACTAAGTTCAAAACAATTGTCACTTAGAAGGAAAGATATCATAGCTTGATGTTCACTATGTGTTAATTCAAGTCAAAAGACATTGACACTTGTGCAATCGTTTTGTTTTGTCCAGAAATTCTTATTTCCTCAAATGTCTTTCTCCCATATTCGAACATGTGGGGGGTTGTTGAAAGTTCAAAGATTGATAAAATAAAGAGAGAAATATGAAGAGTCTTTTTATCCCACATTACTAGAATGTCAAGAGTCATATGAGTTTATATATGAGGTTATCTAACTATAACTTAGAAGTTTATGTGATAGGTGGGTTGTTGGGCTTAGCACCTCACATACATGCGTGCGTGCACACCGAGCTGAGCCGCTCCGGTCCAGGCAGGGGCTTGGGTCTTGAGGAGTGCGATGCGCGGTGTACTGGTGTGGGTCGGGCTTTGGGCCTTTCTATCTTTTTTCTGAATAATCGTTCATTCTTTCCTTGGAATACATTTTGGCTTTATTTACAAAAATTAATTTCTAACAATCATATTAGCTGTTACAATATTAATTAGCTCCTTTATTTCAGCTCTAAATCAGTCTTTCTCTCCCTCTTTTCTGCCATGATCTTCAATATAGATAACGATCATTCTTACTCTCAAAAATACACAATTACAGTAACTACTCTCTCTTACACAAAATACAAACACATCTTCTGTTTTGGGCAACGTTCTAAGTTCCAGTTGGATTTTGAGACTGTATACAATATCCGGCGTCGTGCAAATTTGAGGGCCTTCACGGGTTGTCTACTTGGACCAAGGTACCACAGAAATCGTTTTTTAGGATAGCGGACCACCACGATGCGTCAATTCTGGTTGTTCTCTCATGCTACAACAGATAAGTATTATAGTTTTACCCTTTCTAAATAACACAATATTGCTCACCATTGTGGTTTAGTTGTAGATGTGGATGCCAAAACCATGCATCTATTCACTTTGCCAATAGATAATTTGATGGGCTGTTTTAGGGCTAAATTTGTAAAAATAGGCACTGGTGTAGGTGTAGGTTTTCTGCGTAATCTACTTTCTTCCAAGGATAAATGGAAGATATGGGAAATGGTAAACCCGAAAATTGTAACATGGGGTACTAGTATGGATATCAATACACATGGTATAGATCAGAGCTTTAAGAAACTGTTTCTTCCCAATGTTTATGGATGTTTTGTACCTCTTTATGTTAATTTGAAGATAGGGGATGTTTGGGGATTATGTAGCATGTGTGAAGAGTATACTTTCGTTTGTTACAATCTGAAGCCTGGGAGACAAGGAGTTGTTCTGGCCACCCGATTCTGCCATCCCACATCTCCTCCACGTGAACAGCTTGGTACCACAGAAGAATCTAAATCTCTAGCCGTGGAAAGTTGATCTCTTTAAACTTATGATGCGAAAGTGTTGACAGCCATTTCAACCAAGGAGAAATGCTTATACTACCTCCGTTTTTTATTATTTGTAACGATTAGACATTTTTTTATCTGTATTTTATGTCAAATTGTTGCAACTAATAAGGGGAAACAGAGGCAATAAAATCTGAATTTGATAGCCTTATTCGGAAAGGTTCCCTTTAATGGAGAAACCTATGTGAAAATGAGTATTCCGAGGAGAAAATCCTCGACAAACACTTAGAGCTTGAGAATGTAATTCAAGCCCAAATCCGCCCTCGGTCTCTTTGTCATCCCACTTTTCTTTTTAAATAATCTTGGGATAACAACATTGTATACAAGCGCATGTGTGTCACGACAATGATAGGTTCAAATATTGTTTTGCATTGACTTTGGATTTGGGGAATTCTTTGAATACCAAAGATCTATATACTGGCTTGCGGCCTTATGTAATACAATAAGACGAATAACATCTACCCTTTCAAATGTGTGTAATACACCTTTCAAATTATGTTATGGTAATACACCAGTCTAAATGTGTGTCATGCACACCTTTCAAATTATGTTATGGTAGACGCCTAGAAGCCCTTTCAATACATAATAATATCTTTAACTCCTTAAGGACGTTTAGTTCAAAAGTTTGTATGAGGTTGAAACTTGATTCTTAATACTAAATTATTGCATGTTTGGTTATTGCTTGAATGTTAAAATTTTTCTTTTACTTAATATGTAGAAGTATGGGTATGATGAGCCAAACCCACCTCCCCTTGTTTCTAAAACTCATACTTCGGAGTTTTGAGGTATGAGTTTTAATCATTATAAACACATACCTGATCTCATAATTGATTGAGGCAAACGCCCCCTAAGTTCTTGTGCAGTAGTGAATGTTACAATTGGTTCCAAACTTACAATAGAATTTCCTTAGAGGAAAAAAAAAAAAAAGACTAAGACTTTGTTTTAGGAAGCAATTACAACCAAGTGAGTGGCACTCCTAAAAGAAAGTGTGAGTGGCAAACACATCATTCAAACATAAATAACATGTGGCAGACAGGGGACATACCTTTATGAAATGGTAACAAACTAACAACCCATTTAGACTGGTGTAATTTCAAAACTCAAGTAAAGTTATGTTTTATTGCAATAATCATCATCATGTTTTGGTAATTAAACACGCATCAATAAAACTTTTTGCTTCAAAATTCAAACATATATAATTTGTATATCAAATTTGCATGAGATAAAAGGCAATACCAATTATTTAATCTAGCATGTGTTGTTTATCCAAAATATACTTTTCCTTGGCCACATAACTTGCGCCAACTCTTTCAATAAAATTGAATGATATTCACTGTTCTATTTGTTAAAAAAAAAAAAAAAATAATAAAATAAATAAATAAATAAATAACATTATTGTTCATTTAAGAAATTTAAACTGATCAAATCTTTTGTTTAAGTCATATACTTTTGGGCTCAAATTTATTAGATTAAACTGAATTGAATTGAAATGAAGGGAACAAAAATCATTTTTAACTGTTATATTACTTTTCAATTTTCATTTTTAAACTTATTAAATTTAGTTTATTAATCTTTGATAAAAAAAAAAAACATGAATTTAAAATTAAAGTTACAAACAAGATGAATATAAAAAACAAAAAAATGTTATGAAAATATATTTTAGTAGAGAGTATTTGTGGGAGACAAGAATAAATCAATCATCTTATTCAATAATAGGGTATATATATATATATATATATATATATATATATATATATATATATATATATATATA
>PYUH01000590.1:678467-756991 GCA_016808085.1 Suaeda aralocaspica | reverse complement strand
ATATATATATATATATATATATATATATATATATATGTATATATATATATAAGCAATAAGAGTTTCATATAAACTAACCCTACTTTCTCGGAATATTCTAAATACATAAGGAATATAAAGGACATCCACGATATATCAATAATTTATAACAAAAAAAATCAATATTCCAATACTCCATTGTCTTTTATTTCAAAAAAAAAAAAAATCAACAACTTTTATAGGTATCAGTGTCATATGCATCCATTGTTATTGACTTGTACACATTTTATTTAGTGTCTCATTCTACAACAAGGTAAGTACATAAGTACTCCCCTCATTCCTAAATGTTTGATAAGTTTAAATTACTTTCACTATATAAAACATAATATAGTTATATAAAGTCTTATTTGATTCGTCTCAATGAAGTACGTCGTTAATATCCAATTATTATAATTTTTAACATATACACAACAAAAGATATTTAAAGTCAAATAAATGCATAAACCTATGTGCAAGTCAAAACGTATCAAACAAATTGGAACGGATGGAGTAATACACAACGACTTACAATGACAATTATAGACTAATAAAACCAATTGAGTTGGACGTAAATTTACAGGATTGCGTAAAGGGCAGCAATATCCTTGATCGCCGATTAATAATCTACATTTAAACAAACAAAAAATGAATTGGAGGACTCTGTAAAGAATTGCTCATGTTCTGTCATTCTATATTTCTATTATTGTATTATGGAGTATTCATTTTACTTACCAACTCAAGATATTATACGAAATGTATACGAATATAACCCTTCATATGGAAGTTTGTTTTAGGTAAAAAAAATCTCTTGTTTTGAATCCTTTTAGGGTTAGTCCTTAAACATAAATTTGTAAGATAAGTAAAGCATTTACGTTTTATGAGATAATGACTTTAGTAAATAGGTTAGATTATGTTCTTTTATTAGGCTAATCGGTGCGGATAGGGGATACAATTAAACATAGCATAAATGTTACTCCCTCCGTTTTAATTTATTCTTTATGCTTCATTTATAATGTTTACCAATACAAATCTTATAATATTTATAACTCCAATTTTGAAATTGTAAAAATTATTAAAAGTTTATATTCTAATAGGATAAATAAAGGCGAATTACAAAAAGAAAGAAAAAACGAATCAAACAAAACTCCATATGAATATATTTTTACTTACAAATAAAGTGCAAAAGATGGTTAAAGTGTGATAACTGGTGAGTGCATAGTAGCAATAGTCAAAAAGTAAAAAATAAAATGAAATAAGAGTATTATGAAAATAGCTATATAAACATTCGTGAAAAGTCATTAAGAAAAGGCAATTAACTCAAAATCTATCACAAAAAACAGATCTTAGTGAGAAAAAGGGGCAAAGGGAGCCAGATTGCCACAAATCACAAGAAAAGGCGGAATACTTGAGCAAATGAATAAATCGAGGTCGCTTCTTAGCAAACGAATTTATACCTCAAATTATGGTTACAGAAATTATGTCATTTCGATTGAATATAGCGATTAACAAAACGTGCAATGCATCATATATATGCAAATGAATTAATGATAGGAGGGCCTGAAATGCATACAATAATTGGCAAAACCATGAAATGCATACAATAATTGGCAAAACCATGACATGCATCAATCTGAAATGCTAGCAGCTTGGCCTGAACACCCAAGGCATGTTGAGTAGTCAGTTTTTTCGATACACTGGAGCATTGAGGAATTGTCAAGAAAAGTCATCCAAGACGCTTAGTCTACCTTTCTTTAATTAGCTGCAAAACAAGATCGGACACTCCCACCATCGGAGCATCATTCTGCCACAATTATACGACAGTTGTGAATTCCAGATAATTTATTCAAAAGGGGCTTACGATCATTCTCAAAGATCATCCACTTCCAAACAGAAAAGAACATCAACATTTCCTTATTTTTAACAAAAATCCATTCAAAATTTGCATTTCTTTCAATCTATTTCACAGACATGTCTTTTACCAATAATTTTATGGAGAGATGATGCTTAATTACCTCCCACAACCGTTGTGAATTACATATATTGGTTGGTTAATAGGTACCAAAACCAATTTTGCACAAATTGATTAAGCAGCCAGTTAATTGACAAAGACAACCACAAGTACAAATTCATTGGAAGTGGAAAAATTAAAGTTCAGTGTTCAAATACTCAAATTATAATTAGGAATTCGCACTAGAATGTAACTTGTTTCTGCAATTCCCTGCCAAATGGAACTTCATGTGGGTAGGACTGAATTTCATTGTGTTTTTTCTTATTTATACATCCCAAAAATGGAGGAAACAGCGAAAAAAGGTTTAAAAGTGGGTGCTTTTTTACTTTACATAAGAGAGATGGTGTGATTGTGAGATAGTTTAAAATTTTTGTGGGTCTAAGCCTTTAAGATAAATGAGGATAGACAAGGTAAAAAACATTTACCAAATACTTATGCAACAATGGCATATTTTGTGGGGAAATTCCTAGTTTCTAAACTGTTAGGTATTTAATAAACATCATCTATGATAGAAATAAGATGTGATATGATGTCCTTAATTTATGACACGATCAATATAAAGGAAGCTATGATATGATGTACTTTAATTTGTTGGTGATATGATATTGTTACACTTTGTCGGTTCATATGATAGAAAACAACTCTGATATGATGCATATTATTGGTGATATGATATTATTGCACTTAGCGATTGTTAGATGTTTGTTAAACATCTAGTTGTTAGAGGCCTGGATTTTATATCTCACAAAAAAGCCCCAATTGTTGCACATAATATGATATGGAGGTAGTAAGAGATGCGAACTAAAAATAGGGAAAGTGAAAAAGAACTTTAAGGGTCGGGGTTTCCTTTATACAACATCTTAAGAACCTCAGTTTCTAAAGAAGTCAAATCTCTTACATCCAACCAAATAACAAAATATTAGACAGATTTTCCTCTTCCTCAAGACCCACAAAGTAACCTTTTTCTACAATGTTGATGTATGAACTTTAATTAGGTCATAATCTAGGTCTTTTCCACAGTTCATGCACATTCATTTTCTAGGTCCATACCACAGTTTCAAGCACATTTGATGGAGATGCAAAAGCTTAACTAAGATGCCAAATACTTTAATCTGTAGGCCCAACTTCTACGAAAATTTGACACACTCCCATACCCACTCATTTGATGGGCCAAACTATGAGATCAACAGGAGAAATAAAGTAGAGACAAGAAAAGGGTGACTATAACAAACTTTGACCAGAATAGAATAAGGAGTCACAAAAGATTAGACAAGACTACAAGAGGCTCACAATTCAGGATACTAACCAAAAGCACAACATCGAAGGCTTTGCAGTAGCTATCTAGAGATTCATTGACCTTGTCGTTCCTGCATGGATCATATTGCTCCGTCAGTCACCAACTCTTCATATAGCCTCACAGATTCACAGGTAATAGTAGAGGACTATTTATGAGTTAATAAAGTTCATGAAAGGTGCAGATTTGTGTTCTAAATAGATTTGTCAATAGACAATAGTGGTAAGCCATAGAATCTAGTTTGTGAGATGGTTGGTCATGTCATGAAAACTTTCTCATCAAGTAAAGCACATTAGCTTCAATTAATTCACTGCACGACTTTAGATACAGGAAAATCCAACAGATGTTATAGAGTAATTGTACTTGTTAAGTATTAAGAGGACAAAGGAACACAATAAGTCTAAAAACCAAACGCGTTGAAAATTGAAACCTAGATCTGAACATTTCAAAAACATTCCACCTTTTCCCTAATTATAACTCATGAAGTATAAAATCGATCCTACTTGATCAATACAACAAAAGTTAAGAAAGGACACTCGTTAAGCGAATTCTAGAAAAATCTTGATTAATTTTATACTAAATTACCGATACAAATCCCTCTTGCAAATCTACCCCTATTGCCTTCAATTGTCTTGGCAGTTATTCATTTTCTCAGTCAAATCCCTCTTCTCATCCTCGAAACTTACTCTACTTTCAGTCTTGATTTGTCACATCCATATCAGGCTAATTAATTGTTGAAAACTTGTATAGCTAGGAAATGTTTCCTTAAATAATTTACAACTGGAAAACAAATTAGGGTGCTTTCCACCATTCAACAACATCCCAAATTCCAGATAAGTACAAGGACAGCAATCACTTGCCTTGATAACTTGATAACTCCTACTCCAATTACTGAAATGAAGACCCACCAAATAAGCTTAGCACATTTTGGCAAAAGTGACACCTAAGTACCCAACATGCTTTCAAACTTTCCAAGCATACCTAAATTTAAATCAATCAGCTTAACAGTCTCTCTAGTTCAAATGCTTGGTATCATCATTATTGTCTTCATCCTTAACAGTTCACCGATTGTTTCTTAATTTTAAATTATGTCGCATTCACCGGTATATAGCATTAAACAATATGATTATTTTTCATAAACAAGTAAAAAACACACTACCTCCTCGTTACACATCATTTGCAACACTTTTGGTTGCAATTTTTTTAATGAAAATTTTTCCTAATGACAATTTAGACAATTAGGGGTAAGTAATTAGAAGGAAGGAGAGAGAGTCATGGAAAAAAAAAATCCACCACTGCCACCACCACAGGATGGCCCCACCACTCATCACCACCACCCAAAACACCCCGTTACTGTCGAAATCACCAACACTAAAACCACCCCATCACCGTCAACATCACCACCACCAAAACTACCACAAAATTCCAATTCACATCAAAAGGCCTAAATAAAAGTCAACTCAAAATACCCCAATTGAAGGTGGTGGTGGTCATTATTCGTGATTAACATTATGGTCATGGAGGTGGTTGGTGGCTTCGACAGTTTTCTAGGGTGGCTTTTGTGGGCTTCGAGGATGCTTTGTGGGGTGATTAGGACAACAGATTGATGAGGGTTCAATTTTGCAGTTTGCAGTTAATTAAGTATGATTAATGTATTTTAATTGGGGTATTTTAGGAATTTCATTTTAAAAAACTTACCAAAAAAGGAAAGTTTTAAAGTGTTGCACTTAATGTGTAACATCTCAAAAGGGAAACTGTTGCACATAATGTGTAACAGAGGTAGTAAAAAAAATTATGAAAAGAAAGAAGTACAAATCATTACTCAAACAAAATGGCAATTGAAAGTACTAAAATTCTAATACTAAGGCTCTGTTCTCGTCAACTTATTTTTGCTGATCTGAACTTATTTTTGCTGAACTTAACTTATTTTTCTGAACTTATTTTTGCTGAACTGAACTTATTTTTGCTGAAATCATTAATAATTTATTAAGGATTGAAACTGAATTTTGCTGAACTGAACTTATTTTTACTGAACTGAACTTATTTTTACTGAGCTGAACTTATTTTTGCTGAACTGAACTTATTTTTTTTTTGCTGAAAATAAGTAAAAATAAGACGAGGAGAACATGGCCTAAGCCTAATACTTTGTAAGAACAATAAAATTCATACATGATACTACCTCTATTTTAAATTAGTTGCAACAATTGCCAAAAAAATTAATACTTCAATTCGATGCAACAAAATGTTATTTTTTTTCCTTGACAAGAAGTCATCTCTATCTTTCTTCATCCCATGTCTTTCTATTTTTACGATTGCATATAAATTTTAACTAGGAATCCGTGCAACTAATTTTGTCACAACTAAATTGAAATAGAGTTAGTAATATTGATAAAAGAAAACCGCCAAACGAGAACAGAAACTCACTACCATTAGTTGGACATGCTATTGATAATAAAGCAGCACAAAAGTGTAAGAAAAGTGGTCTAAAAGACTCCAAACTCATGGCATAAAGTGTCATTTCCATTACTAAGGAAACTAATGATCATGCTTCAAAAGATAGGAATGAAAAAATGAACTTACAAAAAGCCTACTGATATTCGTGTTTCATAATCTAAACCATCTGACATTCCCAGGTCTCCAATGTGATCTCCAAGCAGTAGAACGTTGGTTCTTTTCTTCATTGCAGCATAATCAATAACAGGCCCATCCACAGCTCGAATTTGATCATGAGTAGGTGCTGCCATATCAAGGGCATGCTCATTCTTATTTAGGACATGAATAGTTTTCCCTGAAACAGGACAATTGACTCAGAAAAAAATACCAGATCAAGGTTCAAAAAGAAAATGAATCCTATCTCTTTTAAAAATTATTGAAAAAGGCACAGCAAAACAGAGTATCTCCTTCATTGACAAATCTTGTTATATGAAAAACAGTACATAAACATGATCTGTGAAGACATCAGCTTCTATGAGCAAGAGGTATCTGACTAGAGCTAGATCTACCACTATAAGTAGCAACAATGCAAATGACAACGATGTCAATGAGGTTCATCTATGACAGTAATACCTTTAAAAGCTAATAGGCTTCCTTGATTATCGAAGACCATCCGGTTTGATACGATCTCAATATTTTTAAAAGGTCTCTGAACTTTCTGCCTGAGGACCTTGTCATTTCACGGAACAAAATGACAGTTAACAACAAACTGAATAAAGTAGGAGCTGACAAATATTCATGCCTACCTCCTCTATGATATCTGCAAGCCCCGCAGAAAAAATCAAGACAGGGACATTCTTTTCCTGCAATAAGATAGGGGCCAAACAATTAGAGGAAGGAAAAAAGGGTAATTTTTTTTTTTTACTGATAAGCTTGACTAATAAAATAATTCTTGTCATCAAAATTCAAACTCCTAAAATCATTTAACAATATGAACCAATAGCCTGCGCACAAATGTTTATAAAGTTATGACCACAACCTTAATGCATAGACTAGGACCTTGCCTAACTTGGTTTTGAATTACGAATATAGTCATCAAAACAGTCATGGGGCCACTTTTGCAGGAAATGGAGATGGTTACTATTGTTACAACAAGCTCAAAATCATAAACAATGCTGTCAGCCTGTCACAAAGCGGTTGATAACTAATAGCATGCCTTATGAACACAAACATACTGATGCCGTGAAGTGAAATATATACCAGAATATTAGCCTCTTTTTCTCAGTCAAATAAGAGTGGTAAACGGAATGGCTAGCCATGAAGAATGACCTTGATTAAGCTTATGAAAGACTTGTATCTGACTTTGATCTCAAATACCTTAAAACTCGTCTTGAATTGAACTCTTCAATTCATCCATGACTATAGCAAAAGGGAAAAGGCAAATTGCAAAACCTTGATGTACTCTAAAATTCTAAATTTGATAAGAAACTCTTTTGTTTCCCCTACACTATTTAGCAAGCCCATGCTATGCCCCTCAAACATGACTTTTAAAATGTCAATATATTTCTTCGATATGCCTTTACTTATTATAGCCCACCAAAGTACTTCTCTCAAAACCTTATCATAAGCCTCCATCAAATCACTGAAAACCATATGCAGATCCTTCTAATCCTTCTAATCCTTATAATTCTCCATGAGCTGTCTCATAAGGTAAATTGCCTCCTTAGTCGACCACTAAACCTCCCATGTAAAGCCTAATTAGTTTGCCGAATACCACACGAATCTTGTTAACCTTAACTCGATCACTCCCTCCCAACTCAACACCTAACGCAATCTAGAACATCGCCTTTTTTCTTATATACTGGGATCATGGTACTTTTCCTCCACATCATTAGCATGTTATTACTTCTCCAATTTTTGTCAAAGAAAGTTGTCTACCACTCAATTCTTGTATCACCCAAACATCTCCAAACCTCAAAAGGGACACCATCAGGTCCAATTGCTCTCTTTGACCCTATCTTTTTCAAAGTCCTTTTAACTTTTGATGTAGTGTTTATTTGTATATATTTTCCGTAGTTTTTCATAGTTAGTTTAGTTGGTTTTTCATTCTTTTTCCTTAGTTTTCCCTTTTTTTTCCTTTATCTAGTTAACCCCGTTCCCCCTGGATTTGTGACATATTATACCTTGTATTGTCTTGTTTTGAGTGTTGTCTCACAATGGTAGGATTTTCTGTTTGGTTCAGAGATCGAAGCAACATATGAACGTAGGAGTATTTAGCATTGATTTAGGTCAGTTATTATCGAACGAAGATTTTTGTCAAGTGTTTGTGCTTCCTTACTCAATGATCCGCGATTTCGCAAGCTTGGCTCACGATATCGCTAACCAACGCTGAGCGACAAAAGAAGCAACGCAAGCAAGCCCCTCTCATGCATCAAGGTCAAAATCTTTAAAAGCTACTGCCTAAAAGAGGAAAAGGGTTGAATACAAGGGGATAGCGACTGCTACCCCTACCCAACGCCCGATAGCCATAAAATAAACGAAGTTGGTTCTTTTTCAATTTTCGGTTCTTTCTCAATTCTTTTGAGATGAGTAGTGGCTTTCCCGTCATCGTTTTCTCTATGGTTACCTCTTAATGATGGAAAGTCGGTTATCCATGGCGTCCTATTCCTTTTAGGATAGTCTTTGAGTTATAAAATGAGGCTTGAGTTGATTCCTCCACTTCTTTTCTTCATATTCATTTGTCTATAGTGGAAAAATCAAGTTTTGTTATGCTTTGAGGTCTTATTTCATTGCCAAAAGTTTGTAAAGTTCGCTATCGAGTTGTAAATGCTTCACTTACATTTATCTCCTCAAAATAGCTAAACTTTCCAACTTTTACCTTTATCTCAACCACTATTACAACCCTCAAAGACCATTTGAGACCGAGATGCAAAGTTTAAAGGTTACTTGATCGATAAAGTCACTTGGCGATCATATTGAGAGGGTACTTTACGCGAGATCTGAGCAAGTAACCATTTCTTATCTCAACTATGCTCTCCTTCATGAAACTCCCTCACGGAGTATTCCACGCGATTATTGCATATGAGGGAGCGTACAATTTATTATTGGTTAACTCACAAGTTCACTTTAATCTACTAGGTTGCTCTTAAATTCTTGCTTGTAAATTATTCTTTCTTTTACTTTCTTTCGTGTTTGAGATTTAGTTCATTTTCGAAAAGTTGTTTAAGTCTACGCTAATCGTTTCCCAGAGGGATTCATCTTACTCCTCCCGTTCTTAAAGTTTGGTTGTTTGGGGACAAGCAATAGTCTAGCTTGGGGGAGTTTGATGTAGTGTTTATATGTATATATTTTCCGTACTTTTTCTTAGTTAGTTTTTCGTTCCTTTTCCTTAGTTTTCCCTATTTTTCCTTTATTTTTAGTTAACCCCATTCCCCCGCATTTTTGACAAATTACACCTCGTATTATCTTGTTTTGAGTGTTGTCTCATTTTTGTAGGATTTTCCATTTGGCTCGGATATCGAGGCAACATATGGACGTAGACATATGGAGTATTTAGTGTTGGTCCGAGTTGCTTATTATTGAACAAAGCTTTTTGGTCAAGTATTTGTGCTTCCTTAATCAATGATCCGTGTTATTGCAAGCTTGGCTCACGATAGCGCTTCCAAGGCTTAGCGACACAAGAAGCAATGGAAGCAAGCTCCTCTTGTGCAATGGAAGCATGGATAAAATCTTCAAAAGCTACTGCCTAAAAGAGGAAAAAGGCTGAAAACAGGGGGTAGCGGCTTAGTTCTCCTATATATGTAATAGATGTTTTCCTTTGCAAATATCATATTTTATCCCTTAGAAAAATTTTTAGAGTAAATTTAACTTAGCTTTTATATTATCGTTCATCAAATAGTGAGTAGTGAATTTAAGTCATCTTCTTCAATTCAAGCTTTGAGCACCATTGTTGTACCTTCAAGCTTTGATACTTTGGATATTTGGCGCCATATTTATATATTCAAGCTTCTAGTAATCTCTCTTAAGTCTTGCAATACTTATAATTCAATTTTAATCAAGTTTGCTTACTTATTTGTTCAAGTTTCTTTGCTTTCATATATTTTCATGAAGTTATAGTTCTTTGTAGTTTTAATTAAACCATTGCCATAACTTACTTCTTTTCAATAATATTGTTAATAAATGAATTATAAATATAGCTTAGTCTTAGTAATGGCTAGTGAGTAGTTTTAGTGCTAAGGTGTGGGTAATATATACAAAAGCTATTGGTTAATTTAAATACTTAGAACAACAATTGGAAAACCATTGAGGATAAAAAAAATGGTTAAGAGAAAAAGAGTGCAGCGTGCAATTAATCCCCCTCATGATTACACCAATGAACTTTTGACACAACATAATCCAACATTGTGAATTAACTTCTTGGATGCAATAGTTGGAAGTGCCTTGATAATTTTGTCATATATACATTTGAAAGAATCTGCAACATATTTACATCACCATTCTCTTGAAATCTGCAAACGAAAATGAATTTTGAAAAAACATCGTTCTATTATCTTTAATACCCCTAAGAATTGCTAGATTTCTTTTTCGACTTTTTCACGAGGTATCCTGAAGGTTTCAAAATTCATCGGGTACCCTCGCTGTTTTAAAAATTCACCAAAAATTCACAAGGACCCTTGAATTTATAACAGATTCACCAAATGCCCTCAATGACAAACGGAGTTAAAATTGTCGTTAACTAATGTAACTTAATTCACAATATGCCTCTATGGTATCTCAAATTTCAAAAATTACAAACCTAATGGCAACCATTCATTCTCCTTTCATTCTCTCTCTTCTTACACCGCCATTGTCAAATCTTCATTAACAAGCACAACACTAAACTTCATATCAAGTTTATTGAATTTCTCCCATACCTCAAATCAGTCCAAATTTTGCAATCAAACACTCAAAAATAAATATATTTAAAAAATAAATAAATAAACCCTAATTATTAAGACACCTAATACAACAAAATATCAAATTATTGTATCAATGTATCATTCTTCTCATTGATGATATCACGACGATGACGATGATCAATAAATCACTAATAAAGAAAAGCTTCCAAAATCATCATCTCCAAAAAGCTTCCATCCAAATTTTGCAATCAAACACTCAAAAATAAATATACATTAAAAACCCCTCATTTTCATTAAATTCAACAATTCTCAAAAAAAAAAAAAATAAATAAATAAAAATAAAAATAAAAAATCACCCAAATTATTAAGGCACCTATATAACAAAATATCAAAATATTGTATTGATTTATCACTCTTCTCATTAAAGCTATAACGATGATGACAATGATCAATATATCACTGATAAAGAAAAGCCCAAATTTATTGGGGAAAAAAAAAAACACTAAAACCCAATTCCATAATCATCATCTTCAAAAACCTTATGCAATTTAAGTTTAACTTCAAATCCAACAAATTTAAACCCTCAATTAATCAATTACTTGGTTCCCTTTGGTGGTGCAGCAACAAGATGGTGGTGCGGGTGTTGGTGGCGAAAAGGAGGTGTTATTTGTTGTGTTTATCTTTAAAGTGGTTTGATGATTTGGAGGCAGAGAATTTAAGGAAGATGGATGTTGAAGTCTTTTCTTTTG
This sequence comes from Suaeda aralocaspica, assembly GCA_016808085.1. NCBI lineage: Eukaryota > Viridiplantae > Streptophyta > Magnoliopsida > Caryophyllales > Amaranthaceae > Suaeda > Suaeda aralocaspica. The sequence goes on along the minus strand of PYUH01000590.1, from coordinate 745,591 downwards.
CTTCAATTAAAGAGGAGTGTTTGTGGTGGTAGTGGATGATGGAGGTGAAGCTTAGGGAGTTGGTTCTGACTTGTGAGGGTGAAGGGAGTGACGGATTTTCAGAGGTGGTGACAGTGGCGAAGGTTGTGGTGGCGGTGGTGAATAGGAGGCGAGAGTGGTTAGTCTGACTTGGGAGTTGAGTTTGGGTTAGTGGTGGTGGGAGATTGAGTGGTTGTGAAGATGATAAATTAGGTAAGAGGAAGAAGATGAAGATGGAGTAGCAATAGTTAATTAAGATGAAGATAATAATTATTTTGAATTAATTAATTAGGAAATAAGTAGACATTTAGATTAGAAACTTTTTAGTCTGACAGAGTTGTTAACAGTGTTAGTCATTAAGAGCGTTTGACTCATTTTATACAAACCTCAAGGGTATCGGGTGAATTTTTGAAACAAGAGTACCCGATGAATTCTGTGAAACCTCGAGGGTACCCGGTGAAAAAGACTTTTCTTTTATCATGATCTCCAAAAAAAGGTGTCTGGCATGTTATGAAAGATGTCAAAAAAGAATTTGGTATTCAAATCATACATGTTATGACGAATATAATAAGATCTTATTTGATGTATTTCATTTGAGAAAATTTATTTGACAAATCTAACAATATATGCCGAGCTTCAATTTTCTTATCTTCCTTTTGATTTTCTCTTACTTGTTCACTTTTGTTTTTGGCAGAATTGTCCACCTTGGCAAACCCATTCCAACATACAAATGTAACAACCCCGTTAAAATATGTGCATGTTTAGCAATTGCAAGCGGAAACTTGAGCAACTGATGATTAAAATAAAACAAGGACACTTGCTAGCCAAAAGATCATAGAATAGCCTAAACATACTAATACAAACCAAAGAACTTACATTGTTTCAAGATTGAAGAAGAGGATGAAAACATGACAAAAAAAAGCTTACCTCCAAAAGCTCAAAGAGTTCAACCACACCCTCTCTAAAAGCAATTCTAGCATTAGCAACAGACTTCCTTATATCATCAAATGTGAGACCTCCTTCAATAAGGAGACCATGAGTTTTCCCCCACCTGTTTTAGGTAAATAGACATATAAATTAGCAAAATAAATCAAGAACATAAATAAAGCATAACCCCTTACCACAAACGTCTCTTCAACCAAACCTAAAAATACATAAATTTAAGACTTCACCTAACTAAGGTGAGTAATATTCACAACTAACGACATACTGAGTTTAGAAAAAGTTAATGTGAATTGCCCCAACTATGACATCTTTTAAACACTCCCAACTAATTGTACCCACTTTACAATGTATTTGACACAAATGCTTTATAAACATAGGTAAAAATATGTTACGTTCTTGACACAACTTTAAATGAGAGATAATTTTGTGTTTTCGATTTTTTTCTTTGCCTTCACTTGGCCCTGACGAAGATGAAACTATATAATCATGGTTCAACTTTTATTTTCACTCTATTTTATTTTTTATCATTTTTGAGTAATCTTTGTTTGATTTTGTTGTCAATTTGGTGCTTTTGAAGCCGCACACTAGATAGCACTCATAGAGTCATAGCACAACAGCCCAAGTAAACTTTTATTTGATGATATTTGAGATTATGTGCTTTTATAATTTGAGTTACTTGATAACACCTGTTTGATTTATAAGTTGGGTTTTTGAATATGTCGATTTGATTATAATTTTTGTTATTTAGGATTTTTTTCTAATAAAATTTTCCATACTTTTGAGTATTTGGTGCACATGAAGAGGCATTAGTCAATCCATGAGTCATTTATTGTGTTCATGAATATTAACCAAATTTTTGGAGAGTATGCTTGGCAATATTTTAGATTATTAATCAATCAATAAGAGCCTTAATCCAAAAAATTGGGGTCGGCTACATGAACCAAAATCAGTCATTCCATGTGGTCATCCACATAAAATTTACTCTTCCATCCCCTACGATCGAGAACCCCATTCTCTGGTAAATCTAAAAGTTTCATATCATTTCTAACCCCTTCCCACCAAGTCATTTTCGGTCTCCCCCTACCTCGTTTGAGATCTCCATGATCCCACCCTTCCACTCATCGCAATGGGGCTCCCTCAAGTCTCCGTCTCACATGTCCGAACCAACGCAAGCGATTTTCCCTTAATTTGCTTGCTATGTCTGCGACACCAACTTTTCGACGTATGACTTCATTTCTGACTCTATCCCTTAGAGTGTTCCCGCACATCCATCTCAACATCCGCATCTCCATAACTCCTATTTTTTGAATGTGCTCCTTCTTGTAAGCCCAGCATTCTATATCATTTTCGGTCTTATGGCAGTCTTGTAGAATTTCACCTTCAACTTTAACGGATGTTTTTGTCACATAGCACTCCCGTGGCTGCTCTCCATTTAAGCCACCCAGATTTAATCCTATGTGTCACATCTTGGTCAATATCACCATTCTTTTGGATAAATGACCCGAGATATTTAATACATTCCCCCATATCTAGGGCTTTTCCATGTGGTCATCCAATGCTCTCCAAAGTTTTTGGTGGATGTTCTTAACAATAATTTATGCTACGCTACATAATTCCGTTGCCAACATGCGTGACATTACTTGGATTCTGAAGCAAGATTGAATTGTTGTACTATGTTATCTTTGGAGTAAATATGGAAGAGAACAATGATGCACTTTGTTCCCCGACCTTGTGCTATAAAAGTCTATTAAGTTGATAGGATCTCTTAGTATCTAGATGATTCTCTTTCTCTTTATGAAGTTACTAGGACTACTTCATTGCTTACATTGCTTCCAAAATTCCAATGGTTAAAGCTAAGTCATTATCGTTGCTTTTACTTGTTTTAGAATTGTGGACTACTTCAATCACATTGTTTAATCACGAAGAAATAAATAAATGAGAAAAGAGGAAGAAAAGGGAACGAAAGACAAAAGAACAAAAACATTATCCACATATAACCCTCAAAGGATTGCTCAACTTGCAAAAAAAAAAAAAAAAAAAAAAAAAAAAAAAAAAAAAAAAAAAAAAAAAGNAAAAAAAAGAAAGATAAGGAGAAGATACGAACAACAATAAAAGGAGAAGGTAAAAATAATGCAGATAGAAGAGCGTGAGAAAAATTATTTAGAGTGGAAATAACATAAGTCATAGTCAACAAACATTTACTACCATTTAATAATTATCACTGTTGCTACAAGTAGGAATCTATAGTGTCAAAAGATTGTGAAAGGTTGGATTATTAGATAATTACATAACGGTTGGATTAATATTGTATAACACTCAAAAGGTTGGATTATTAAAATCCATTTTCCCCCAAATTAAAGGTCCTTTTCTTGTTATATAATGGATAATTTGCAATAGAGTTTTAACCCATTACGTCAAAATGTGAAACAAGACAACTTTAAGAATACCACAATCAAAAGGCTGACTTGGTTCACTTTTTTTTTTAAATTTGTGATAATTTGAAAGAGAGTAGAACTTAAAAGAGCTTTCTTTTTTCTTAGGCCAACAAGCCAACATCACATGTATCATGAAGCAAAGACATAGGAAAAGCCTAGCAGGGAGATATATATATATATATATATGTATATATAGAGTCAGCATTTTATGATGTAGAGAATTACCACTCTTCCATTAGCTTTGTCTTCTCTTCTAGTGGAACTGTCGGACAAATTTCTATTGGATGATAATGATCATACAGCTTTTGCCTCTTTATATCATACTCGGGATTACCCTGCTGTAGAAGTGCATGACTGGCTGCACATAGTTTTACAGAACAACGAACGTAAGTGTTAGATACTTCAAGTGGAATGACAAATAATAACATACCAAAAGAGTTGACTTACTGTGCCCCCTTTGCCCATCGATGTTGTATTGTGTCAGCGTACCATCAAAATCAGCAATTACCTGATAAGTGAAATGTGTCAAGCTTTTGCCTTTAGTAAAGAAAAAATGTACTCTTATATTAGCCTATTATCAGCTCAATAACAAAAGCTAAATTTGTAATTGCATTTTTATATACCTTTGCTAAAGTGTCAAACAACAATTTGAAAGGCTTCAACAGAAACAATAAACGTACACATAAGCAGATTTAAAGCACACACACGTGCGCACACACACAGTGCAGGTGACAAAGAACTTCAAGTGAACATGGGTTTAGAACTTCATGGCATGTTGACAAAGAAACCCCTAAGACTCAAATTTCCAATTGGACATGGTTTCTGCAGAATACAGCTATTATTCTTGTCTACACAAGCATGACCAAACATACTAAAGCCATCCATTCCAAATGTACCATAAAGCAAATCCCTGATCGCATTTTGCAATATTACCATTTGGACTGTAATGAGTCAATTAACTCCCCAATATTTAATGATACCTTGTATTTGATAGTCTGATTTCCCACTTCTTTCAATATCTCAAATTTGTGCGGCGGTCCAATTTATAATACTCTAGTTATTTGATCACAAACTTAACACTTACACAAACCTTTACTCATACTGATTAGAAAAACTACGCATCGACTCATCGAGTATAGGTATAATGTAATATCCTAACTAGACTCAATATCCAACAACCGCAACGTCCTTTTCCTTTTCAATTGTCATAATTAGGTGGACTATGAACCCCTCATTCACAATGAAGACCATAATTCGACGAATTGGCGATACAAAACATAAACCTACACCATTTTTCCGGAAAAATTATGCTGGCGCCTCACCAATTTCTACATTATCTTACAATTACATAAGATGTTTTAATAAACCCACAATACAAAGCATGAAAAATAATTCAATCTACTTACAATAACACACAATTAAAGCCAGACATTGCAAATTTAAGTACATAAACATAAACACCAGACAATTACAAATAAAGAGAGAAATTATAGGAAAACCTGAAGTTTAGAAGGACCGTCGGCGCGAATAGCTGCAATTTTATTATGCAATGAGCCAGGGTCACTAATTACCAAATTTTTAGCCGTAATACCCTCCATTGAAGGGGATTTTTGGGTACAATTTATAGTCCTACAAAACAGAAATACCCAAATGAGATTAGTCGTTAATAATTGAAATTAATGTAGAAAAGTAAGAGGTGATTAGTGAATGACGAAGGAAACCTGGGTGTGAGATTAAGGTGATAATGGCGGGGTTTGAAGGCAGTACAGGGATAATGAAGGCGATAATGGGAGTTCATGTCAAGGGACATGCACTCTTGTGTTTATTTTGGGGTACCAAACTTATCAAAGAACCCAAGACTGAATGAATGAGGAGATTGATCGTCTTACCAATTTACAAATTGACAAACGTCTACAAGTATTCGCTAAACAATTCAATAGTTTAATAGTGTACTTTTTTTTTTTTTTTTTTTTCAAAGGAGCCACGGNTTTTTTTTTGCAAAGGAGCCACGAGGGCATTACAAAGAGGGGAGAGGGGATTCGAACCTGTGACCTATTGTACACAGGCCCTCAATCTTAATTATTAGGCCAAGATATCATTGGTTTAACAGTGTACTTTTGGTTATATCGAAATCTGGAACACTAAATATGTCTCGCAAAATCCTTAAAATCGTTTGTATTTTGCCCAGCTTTGCCACTTATGCCCTTATCCTTTTCAACGTAAATTTCTCCACTTTTTCTTACTAAAAATTCTTCCACCACCACACTTTCTCCTCACTGAATCCTAATTATCGCCGAGTTACACGAGGTCGTCTGTCACCGTCAGGGGATATGAAACAGAGTTGACGGGGCCAGAATAGCCGATAAGTTTTGAGTTGGCTTTTGTAGTTGAAATGAGCGTTTGATTTAGGCGAAGTATAGTTGACACTTGCGTCTGATTTAGGCGCAGGTGCCAAAAAAAATTTCAAAAAATTAAAAAATGTTGGGACTTGTGCCTAAATGAGACGCAGAGGTAAAAAAAATGGTATCTGCGTCTGTAGGAGACGCACTTCTCAACATTTTATTTAAAAAGTAAAAAAAAATAAAAAAAAATAAAGAATATGTGTTTGTGTTAGACGAAGGGAGAGTGAGACTTGCGTTTGAGTTAGGCGTAGGTCTCACGACTCCTTCGCGTAATTCAAATGTAAGTTTCTTTTTATTTTTTGTTAACGAAGTTGTTTTAGGTTATTATTATATATTTCGTTATTTTAATTCATTATTGTAATTAATTAAATAATTATGAATTATTGTTGTTAATTAGATTAGCGTTATTATTTTAGTTTTTATAAGTGTTATAACTAAATAAAAAATTATGAATTAGTTTATTAATTAATAAGTAAGTTTTGAATTTAAATTATCGTGTATAGTTTAAATTGGTTAAGTAGTATAAATAAATAAATAATTATTAAGTAGTTTTATTCATTAGGTTGTTAAAAAATGATTATCTTTAATTAAACCTTGATTTTACGGAATTTAATTTGTATAATTTTATAATTAATTAAGTTATTAATTTTATAATTAATTAATTAATGTTATAAAATATTGTTATTTGTTGGATGTCCATTATACCCCTTAGGTGTAATCTAGAACATTCTGAATACTAAGGTTTACTCTACAGGAAACCCTTAATGCTTATATATATATATACTTTGGTACGGAATAAGAAGGCAGGTTTATTCTCTCCCACAAATACTCTCTATAAAATCCTATTTTTTATAACACGTTATCAGCACGAATCTCTAATTGAAAGATCTTCATCAAGTGGTATCAAGAGCAAGGTTGAAGGAAGCGAGATACTGGACAAATTTGCGTCGAAACTAGAGGTTCGTCTTCTGGGTTTTAAAAATACGTGACTTTGTTTTGAGTGGTAATTGCGAGATATTGCATTGCATGGTAATCTAGACATCTAGTATTTAATTTGCATGTTGAATCTAGTTACCATGCGTAATGCTTGCAGCAATAATTCAATTCGCACTTTTCGTCTTATTATTGTAATATGTTGATGGTATTTCTTTATGCAATTACTGGAGTAAAAGTGAATTTCTTGGCATTAAAACAAAATGAATTGGTTGGCTAATTGAATTATCGTAGTACAGTGGTGTGTCTCATTGATTTAATCAATAAAGTTTAAGTCAGCATATTTTGGATTAATTAGTCTGCATTATTTGACACCAATATTTACAAGTGCAATTTAAATTATTGTTTTTGTTACGTACTCTCTTGGTTAACTGAAAAAAAATTAGGGAGTACTTTTAAAGTAAAAAAATAAAAAAAAATTGTGTACGAACAAAAGCAAAGTAATTAGCATACCTTAATTATTATCACTATTAAAACTATGTAGTCGCCCTAATCTACAGTAGTAAATCGATAACACTTTTTTTTCCTCTTGAAACTTAGAATTGTTTCCTTAATAATGAATTAATTAACGTCCCTGTTTGTGGTATCCATGCATTTTATGACTGATGAGTGTTTATGAAATTGTTTATACAATATATATGTATTTAGTAAATTTGTCATTGTTGATTACTTGACTCATTTCTCGGTAAATTCGTGGCATATATACATTTATTATACTATATAATAGTTCCTAATTTGCAATATTATTTTGATATAGTAAATTATGTCAAACCTAGCAAAACTTGAATTTGCGGCCCTTGATATTACTGGAAAGAATTATTTGTCTTGGGTATTGGATGCTGAAATTCATCTAGATGCAAAAGGTCTTGGAAAAACTATCAAAACAGGAAATCAAGAAAACAGTCAAGACAAAGCTAAAGCTATGATATTCCTTCGCCATCACCTTCATGAGGCCCTTAAGACTGAATATTTAACTGTAAAAGACCCAATGGTGCTTTGGAATAATTTAAAGGAAAGGTACGACCACCAGAAAAACGTTATCCTCCCTCAAGCTCGTTATGAATGGCTTAATTTAAGATTACAAGATTTTAAATCAGTAAGTGAGTATAACTCAGCCATGTTTAGAATCACTTCTAAACTGAAATTATGTGGAGAAAAAATAACTGATGAGGATATGTTGGAAAAGACATATACCACTTTTCACAAGGATAATCTCTTATTGAGTAAACAATATCGTGAAAAGGGCTTTTAAAAATATTCTGAATTGATATATTGTCTTCTAGTGGCTGAACAAAATGATGAGCTTTTATTGAAAATTCATGAATCACGGCTAACTGGCTCTACTGCATTCCTTGAAGTGAATGCTTCATCGCACAATGGGATACGAATTAACAATAGAGGCCCTGCCAGCAGCAGTGGTCGAGGACGTGGTGGAAGTCATGGCCGCAGAAGAGGTCGTGAATATTATAGAGGTAGCTAGAGGTGGTCATTTCAAAAACTCATATTCTCACCGGAAGTGGGACAATGAGGATGGTAGTAAAAAGCATGAGAAGGATAAAAGTGAGACTATGTGCTACCGATGTGGAGGAAAGGGCCACTGGTCTCGTATATGTCGTACACCAAAGCATCTTGTTGACCTTTATCAGTAGTCTCTGAAAAAGAAAGGAAAGAAAGTGGAGACTAACTTGGTATATGAAGATGGCGAAGGCGATTTTGATAATGGTGATACAACTCACCTAGAGCTTGCAGATTTCTTCACCACCCCTAAAGGAAATAATTAAGTCAAAAATAATTATGACTATTAGCAAATAAAGATTTAGTAGTTTACATTCATAATTTAGCTAGAATAATTNAATTTAGGTAGAATAATTTATGTTATTTACTTTGGCTTTGTTATTTTATGCATGAACTTGATAGTACTATAGTTTGTTTTGTGCTTCAAGACTTTGTTACTTTAATCTTATTTTAGTTATTTTGAATATTTGGTATATCTTTAGGATATGTTATTTACTTTCTATTATTTTATTTGAAGAACATGAATGCTCTCCAAGCTCAATTAACAATAAATGGTGAAGAAATATGTCTAGCTGATAGTGCAACTACTCATACAATACTTAAAAATAAGAGATATTTTTCTCAATTGATGATGAATAATATAAGTGTGAATACTATATCCGGTAGTGCAAACATTATTGAAGGCTCCGGAAGAGCAACTATATTGATGCCTATGGGAACAAATTTCGAAATTATTGATGATTTGTACTCCCCTAAGTCTCAAAGAAATTTATTGAGTTTTAAAGATATCCGTCAAAACGGATACCATATTGAGACAATAAGTGAAGGAAATAATGAATTCCTTCAAATTACGAGTATAACCCAAGGCACTAAGCAGGTTTTGGAGAGATTATCTGCACTCTCCACTGGCTTGTACTACACAAAGATTAATGTTATTGAGACATATGCTATTGTAAACCAGAAGTTTACAGATAGTTTTATAGTTTGGCATGACCGGTTAGGCCATCCCGGTTCATCAATGATGCGAAAAATAATTGAAAATTCACATGGACATTCTTTGAAGAGCCAGCAGATTCTTCAAAATGATTATTCTTGTGCTGCTTGCTCCCAAGGTAAGTTGATCATTCGGCCATCACCAGCGAAAATAAATTATGAATCTATTTCTTTCCTTAAATGTATATAAGGAGACATATGTGGACCAATACATCCACCATGTGGACCATTTAGATATTTTATGGTTTTAATCGATGCATCGACTAGATGGTCACATGTGTCCTTACTATCAACCCGCAACCTGGCGTTTGCGAGGTTACTTGCTCAATTGATAAGATTACGAGCACAATTTCCAGATTTTCCTATTAAGAATATACGTCTGGATAATGCTGGTGAATTTACTTCAAAGGCTTTTAATGATTATTGTATGGCTATTGGAATAAATGTTGAACATCCTGTAGCACATGTTCATACACAAAATGGTCTTGCAGAATCACTAATTAAACGTCTTCAGTTGATTGCTAGACCATTACTTATGAAGTCGGATCTACCGATTTCTACTTGGGGACATGCTATTTTACATGCTGCAGCACTAATTCGCATCAGGCCAACCAGTAAACATAAATTCTCCCCATCACAATTGGTTTGTGGTCAGGAACTAGATATTTCCCATCTAAGAACTTTTGGATGTGCTGTGTATGTTCCAATTGCTCCATCACAACGCTCTAAGATGGGTCCTCAAAGGAGGCTGGGCATATATGTCAGGTTTGAATCCCCATCAATAATTAGATACCTAGAGCCATTAACAGGTGATCTATTTACTGCTCGTTTTGCAGATTGTCACTTTAACGAGTTGGTTTTCCCAGCATTAGGGGGAGAGAACAAGCAGCTGGTAAAAGAAATTAGTTGGAATGAATCATCATTAAATCACCTTGATCCTCGCACTAAACAATGTGAATTGGAAGTCCAAAAGATAATTAATTTACAAAGCTTAGCAAATCAATTGCCAGACGCATTTACTGACCTAAATAGAGTAACTAAGTCACATATACCAGCTGTAAATGCTCCTATCAAGATTGATGTCCCTGAAGGACAATCTCATGAGTCTAAGGCACGCCTGAAGCGTGGTAGACCAGTAGGTTCCAAAGATAAGAATCCTCGGAAAAGAAAAGGAGTAATGATAAGTAATGGCCAGATTGAGGAAGCAATAAGTGAAGGATCTCCAGAAGAGACCATAGACATGACAAATGATAGTGTCATGTCTAGAATAACTTGGAACCGAAATGAAATCAACGTCGATGATGTTTTTGCATATAATGTAGCACGGAACCGAAATGAAATCGACGTCGATGATGTGTTTGCATATAATGTAGCACTTGATGTTATGAATGAAAAAGAGGATCATGAGCCTAAGTCCATTGAAGAATGTAGGAAAAGAGATGATTGGCCAAAATGGAAAGAAGCAATTGATGCAGAATTGAAATCACTTGCAAAGAGAGAAGTATTTGGGCCAGTAGTTCGTATACCCGAAGGTGTAAAACCAGTGGGATATAAATGGGTCTTTGTGCGGAAAAGAAATGAAAAGGGTGAAATTGTGAGACACAAAGCACGTTTAGTTGCACAAGGATTCTCACAAAGACCTGGTATTGATTTTGTGGAGACATATTCTCCTGTGGTGGATGCAACTACTTTCAGATTCTTAATTAGTCTGGCAGTAAGACATGGACTTGATTTACGACTAATGGATGTTGTAACAGCTTACTTATACGGCCCACTTGATAGTGATATATACATGAAACTCCCGGAAGGTTTCAAGTTGCCTGAAGCAACTGGTTCGCGTTCTCGAGAACAACATTGTATTAAGTTAAATAGATCCCTTTATGGATTGAAACAATCAGGGCGTATGTGGTACAATCGCCTTAGTGAATATTTGTTGAAAGAAGATTATAGAAATGACCCTATTAGCCCTTGTATTTTCATAAAGAAATTCGGGTCAGGTTTTGTGATTATTGCTGTCTATGTTGATGATTTGAATATCATTGGAACTCCAGAAGAGATTCCAATAACAGTGGAATACTTGAAAAAAGAGTTTGAAATGAAAGATCTTGGTAAGACAAAATTTTGTTTAGGGCTACAAATTGAGCACCTAAAAGAAGGAATCCTTGTGCATCAAACTACATACACAGAGAAGGTGCTCAGAAGATTTTATATGGATAAAGCACATCCGTTAACTAGCCCAATGGTTGTAAGATCACTAGATGTTGATAAAGATCCTTTTCGCCCTCGGGAAAATGATGAAGAGATTCTTGGTCCTGAAGTACCATATCTAAGTGCAATAGGAGCATTGATGTACCTTGCATTGCTAGTCACACAAGACCCGACATATCATTCTCTATTAATCTATTAGCAAGGTTTAGCTCATGTCCTACCGCATTGGAATGGGGTTAAGCATATATTTCGCTATCTACAAGGTACGAAAGATAAAGGTTTGTTCTTTTCTAACACCTCCAAAGAAGAATTAGTTGGTTTTGCAGATGCAGGGTATTTATCAGATCCTCATGTTGCTCGATCACAAACTGGATATGTATTTACATATGGTGGTACCGCAATCTCTTGGCGTTCCATGAAANTAATGGGGTTAAGCATATATCTCGCTATCTACAAGCTACGAAAGATAAAGGTTTCTCCTTTTCTAACACCTCCAAAGAAGAATTAGTTGGTTTTGCAGATGCAGGGTATTTATCAGATCCTCATGTTGCTCGATCACAAACTGGATATGTATTTACATATGGTGGTACCGCAATCTCTTGGCGTTCCATGAAACAAACCATTGCTGCTACTTCTTCTAATCATGCAGAAATTTTAGCAATTCATGAGGCTAGTCGAGAATGTGTATGGCTAAGGTCTCTAATTCAGCACATACAAGAAGATTGTGGTCGATTATGTGGAAAACAAGCTCCGACTACATTATATGAAGACAATGCAGCCTGTATTGCACAACTCAAGGAAGGGTACATTAAAGGTGACAGGACGAAGCATATTTCGCCAAAGTTTTTCTTCACCCATGACCTTCAGAAGAATGGTGAGATTAGTGTCCAACAGATTCGTTCAAGTGAAAATTTAGCAGAATTATTTACCAAGGCGCTTCCTACTGCTACATTCAAGAAATTAGTTCATCAAATCGGGTTGCGTCATCTCAAGGATCTCAACGGATGATATCATGAGGGGGAGTCAATGCGCGCTGTACTCTTTTTCCCTTAGCTATGGTTTTTCCCACTGGGTTTTCCTGTTAAGGTTTTTAATGAGGCAGCATTGCACATGCGCATTATAAAATGATGTATATTTGCTTTATAATAGACCTCTAAGGGGGAGTGTTATAAAATATTGTTATTTGGTGGATGTCCATTATACCCCTTAGGTGTAATCTAGAATATTCTGGATACTAGGGTTTACTCTACAGGAAACCCTTAATGCTTGTATATATATATATACTTTGGTATTGAATAAGAAGGCAGGTTTATTCTCTCCCACAAATACTATCTATAAAACCCTATTTTCTATAACAATTAAGTTATTAATTAATAAGTAAGTTTTGAAATTAAATTATCGTATAAATAGATAAATAATTATGAAAACCCTTAGTTTTATTAATTAGGATGTTAAAAAATGTTTATCCTTAATTACAGCTTGATTTTACGGAATTTAATTTGTATAATTTTATAATTAATTAAGTTATTAAATTTGTAGAAACGTGATTTTGGGGGTGACGGCGTGGATTATAACCATTTGTTTATTCGAGATGAAGAATTTGAAGTTGTGATGCATTACTTAAGTGGGTACGAGGTGCGTCCGTGCCTCTTGGGTTCTTTTTGACAATTGCGAGTATAAAGCCGAGGGATGGTGGTTTAATAAACACTTACTTGAAGTGTGATAGATACAAGGGCGATATGGTTCGAGATCTTGAGTATGCGGAACGTCATCATACGAAGAGGAAAGGTATAGGATGTCAATGGTAACTAGGGGTGGTTTGTGAAGGCAATGACGAATTGGGGAAAGCACAACCATGAATTCATGGTGTATCTGCAAGGCCATCAATAAATTAGTGGCCATAGTTCAGAAGCAAAGAAGTTGGTTGCTAATATGTCCGATGCACATGCTAAACGCCAAGTGCTGAGAGCGATTTAGTTGCAATTCCCAGAGCTGAACCCCAACAAATGACATATTGACAACTATAAACAGTGGTTGAAGAAGAAGAAATCAGAAGGTCGGAATGCAGCTGAGTAGTTTCTTTCATATGTCGTCGAGTACCAGTACTTGTTCTCTCTTGACTTGGATGAATCTGAAAAACTTAGGGCCTGTTTACTTCAGCTGAAAATAGCTGAATTGAACTGAACTAAGCTGATTGGAGCTGAACTGAACTAAACTGAAAGTTTTTAATGAAGGATTAATGAGTAGCAAAATAAAAGAAGAGCTGAACTGAACTGAACTAAACTAAACTGAACTGAACGGAGCTGAACTGAATGGATTTTAAGCTGAAGTAAACAGGCCCTAATTATTCGTACATTTGTTGTTCATCCGTATTCTGTTAACTTGTTACGGACATACCCTCATGTTTTACTGTTGAAGTCGACGTACAAGACAAATCAGTACAAGAATCCATTGGTAGAGCTGATTGGGGTTACACCAACGAACATGAACTTTCTTGTTGGTTGGGCCTTGTTGAGAAATGAAGCCGAGCCAGATTACAGGTGGTTCCTTCAGGAGGTGAGCATGTTGGTTGGTGCTAGAGTGAGACCGAGAGTTATTGTTAGTGATCGTGAGCTATCATTAACAAAGCCAATTGCTGATATATTCCCTGAGTCGGGGCATGTACTTCGTATTTGGCATATCAATCGGGATGTTCAAAAATATGAAAAAATAGATATGGTTGCACTGAAGGAGCAATTCTAGCCAGTGCGTGTGACTATTGACGGAGGTTGCACTGAAGGAGACATGGGTGAGAATGTTCAATAATCCGGCCACTGCATGTAATCTGGTTTGCACGATACGGCTTAGCCTTTGTAGACTTCAGGTAGTTCGATAACTGGAGAGCACTGTAATGAGGGAAAGATGTCTGTGATGCCCTCATCGCAGCTACTGAATGTCGTACATCGTAATCGCCAAACGGCCTAGGAGGTCTGTACGCATCGTCAGGGGCAATAGGTGGAATAGGAATACACTGCCGGCGTCCTAGCTGACACAAACAATGCAATGGCATGTAAGGCTCCACAACGCTATGATAGCAAAAAGTGACCATGTAAGTAGTCCTAGGCACGTTAGTGGCAGGTTCCCAACCATAAGAAAGCCACTCAATTTGAAACACAATTTTTAAGAAAAACAAACACCAAAGGAAATAGAAAGTGAGGTAATTTCAAACCGAAAAACACCCATGTAATATTAAAAGCTATTATCTCTCTCTTACCTCATGCGCTGTCAGCCGGTCGATCTGTGTCCTGAAGGCAGCAAGACGCTCCTCCTATCTCGACTTATGTCGAACCGACCACATCATCGCACGTGGAGTGCCATCAGCAACAGGGTTCCTATTACGGTTAGGATGAAACATAGAAAAATACTCAAAAATCCGACATTGTAGTAATGTCATACACCCAGCAATCCCTAAAGTTTGATCGCGACTCTCCACCCCAACTGCATGTACAGAACACTCAATGTTGCTGATTCCCAAGACACACCGACTAAGTCATCAATCTGGTCTTGAAATACAAAGTCGAACATGGACATCCGGGACCTACTCTTGTCCGGGAACAAGCAGCAACCAAGGATTAGCGAAAATAGCGGCAAGCTGTGTGTCTTCGTCACGAGTGGGCGAGTCACAAGTAGCAAAAATCACCTGACAGTTAACACTAGTACCCATGAAAAGGATCAGCGTCTCCTCCTCCAACCTTAGAAAATGTTATATGACCGATCTAAGGTCCACCCTATTCGCCGTAGACTCATACAATCGGCCATCAACAGGAATCCGGAGGATCTTCCATACATCATGTAGCATGACAGTCATCTCCCTAAAAGGAAGATGAAAGCTGTTCGTATCAAGCTGCCACCTCTCAACGAAAGCACAAATAAGAGGGATATTTATGGAGTCACAAATACAAAAAGGTAAACTCCATAGACCCGCCCTTCGAACACGAGTCTGTGATAGCAGTGGCTACCTGCGAACCCATGTCCACAAAGCAATAGAAACTTTCTCCCAGTTCTGACACTTCAACAACCCTCTCTCTCTACCCTCCTAAAATCGAAGAGCTACATGGCCACTGATTCTAGGTATGTGACTAGCACCCATCGGCCCACCCAGAATGGCCCTGAACAAGCCAACTCGCAGCTAATGCCGCTCGTCTCCTACGGTAGGTTGTCGACCGCGACACATCAGGCCTAGTACTAGTACTAGCTCCATGAGTAACATGCGTAGGCTCCTGAGTTGGTACTTGAGCTGGAACCTCATCGCCATCCTGTAACGCCTCTTCAACATCGCGCACCAAGGAACTAGTATCGGTTGAACGATCGTCACCCTCCACACAACTACACAAGTAGAGGATGTTATATTACCCTCAAATAAGTGCATGTCATCAGACTCCATATATAACTGTCTAGGCACAACTTCTGAAGCATCTCTCCGTGCCGACGTAGACACCTTGCGTGAATTTATGTGTCAAGTACCATAACCAAGCTAAATTTTAAGCAAATTCCAATTAACAAGTTTTCCATAAAACTTAACTCGTTGATATACATATTTTATCTTATGTTTTTCCCTCGTGTTCGGTTGATATCTATAATTAATAGTTGAGTTTATGACTTTATTTTGACTATATATCGTACCTCGGTGTTAAGTTATGATTTGGAGCGGTTTTAGCGATTTTAGTTGATTTCTAGAGCTTTTAATGTTTATTATATGCTTCCTCGGTTATTACACGTGATTTTCGGTTTGTTTTATGTGTTATAGGAGCGTAATTGATGAGGCTATCACACACCTATCAAAAATAAACCAAACCACTCTAACTAATATAGCTAGGGAAGTAGGGATCGAATCCACAGGGAAGCAATTAAACCTATTAGTTCAAAAAAGTTTAGACTGTGAAAAGGGCCTTTGAGTGTCAATTATGACCAAGAAATAACTAGGATTAGAACTGAATCGATTAAGGGAATGAAATAATGACTAAACCTAGGATATCGGTTCACCACAGATTAACAAATGAACTGCACGCAATTAATTAATTAGATTATCAATTTCCTTGAATTAAGGTCCACTAATTCTCTCGAATCTAGTCTCCTTCAAAACTCCTCTAATGGCTCTCGTTCACTTAGACTCGTTTCGCCTATTGTCCTTATAATCTAATTGTGGTAATCTTACCTCTCGGCATCGATTTCAACAATATCAAACTAACAATTAAACCTGGCCAGTATTTAACTGAAAGCAATAACAATTGACAACAGGAATTCAAGAACAATAATAATCAAACTAACAATTGTGCACAAAACATCAACAATCAATCCATGGATCCCCTAGTCCTAGAAAAGGAACTACTCACTCATAATTGAAAGAACAAAAACTAAATCAACGAAAGAAATTAAAATGCTAAACATGATTAAACCAAACAAACCAACAATAATCAAGAATTTAAATCTAAGCATAAAACTAATAAAACTAAGAGCATAAATTAAAACTAAAAATAAACAATAATGAAGAACAAGAATTGACATTGAATAAAACCTGAATATTGTTGATTGAATGATTGACAAGAATTCCACACTTAGAGAGAAATTAAGAGTAAACTAGGGTTTGTAAGGTGTAAAAAGCGTCAATGACCAATTAGCCGTACAAAACATTAAGTACTTAGGCTAAACAAGGGAAGAAAACGCGGAAATCCCCTTCAGAGCCACCCGCCCGGAGTGGTCCGGGCGTGCAGCCTCACCCCGGGCGCTCAGCCTCGGTCCGGGCGGGCAGCTTCGCTTGGCTTCGTTTCTCGGTTTTTGCTCGTTCTTCCTTAATTACTTCTTTAATTCTTCATTTAGCCCTTCTAATCTTCAGTTAAGCTTTCCAAATGACTTCAACTCTTCACTAACTTCTTCAAGTGCTTCAAAAGACTCGGAAAACAGCGATAAATCATCGATTCCTGTAAAATCTAATAAAAAGCACAACAAACACTCGAAATAGCAAAAGTTAGTAGAAATGGCTCAAAAGAGTCGTATTAGAGCTAAAAATCAATCGGGATCGGGGGTAAAATATATGTCAAATAACAACTTATTAGTAATAGGGAGTTAATAATGAAGTCAACAGGAGCTTAAACGAGTTAATGACACAAGATGTCACGCTGCGCAGCTAGCGCTAGTTCGCTTGTCACGTTGTTGCATCAGCGCGACTTGCTGAGTCGCGCTACGCTAAAACTCGTTTTTTTTTTATTATTTTTTTTATAAATCAAATATTGGGCTTATATAAAAATCAAATAATGTAAATGGGCTTTTTATTTAAAATTACTTTTTAATTTAAGAAAAATAGTAATATTAAGTCCAATAACATCAATTATCCAATAATCTACATAAGTGGGTTTTATTGTTTATCATGGAGTCTTACCACGGGACCGGGGACTAAATTAGGTGTCTACAGTTAGCCCCCACTTTGATTGAGTCTGAGTAAGACGAAAATCAAAGTATGCTCGAATTGCTTTTCGAGACTTCCATATTCGAAACCAAGGGCTCCTTAATAACCAATGGGAGTATCAAGATTTTAGAAAGCAATGGCTTGCAGAACTTAAAATCTTTTTTGTTTTCAAAAATTGAAATAGTTATTTTTTCATTAATCGACTTTCTTACTTTGAGATCGACATATAGAAAATAAGTTTTAATAAATTCATTTATTTATTAAAACGTTCTAAATTCAATTTTATAAGCATAAATTCGTTTATTTACTAAAAATATTTGAAGAAAAGGTAATAAATTTGCTTATTTACTACTATTTTAGTAAATTCACTTATTTGCCAAACAAGTGTTTGAACAAAATATAATAAATTCGCTTATTTATTACTATTTTAGTAAATTCGCTTATCTACTAAATATATTTGAAGAAAATCAGCTTATTTATTACTCTTGTAGTAAATTCGCTTATTTAATAAAGAAGTGTTTGAAGAAAATGTAATAAATTCGCTTATTTATTATTATTTTAGCAAATTTATTTATTTAATAAAGAATATATAAGAAAAGGTAATAAATTCGCTCATTTATTACTTTTTGAGTAAATTCGCTTATTTACCGAAATCATTTTAAAAAATGTAATAAATTCGTTCATTTATTACTATTTTGAGTAAATTCGCTTATTTACTGAAATTATTGAAAAAATGTAATAAATTCGCTTATTTATTACTATTTTGAGAAAATTCGCTTATTTACTGAAAGTATTGAAAAAATGTAATAAATTCGTTTATTTACTGTTATTTTGAGTAGATTCGCTTATTTACTGAGATTATTGAAAAAATGTAATAAATTCGCTTATTTATTACTATTTTGAGTAAATTCGCTTATTTACTGAAGTTATTGAGAAAAATGTAATAAATTCGTTTATTTCTTACTATTTTGAGTAAATTCGCTTATTTACCAAAATTATTGAAAAAGGGAATAAATTCGCTTATTTATTACTATTTGGAGTAAATTCGCTTATTTACGGAAATTATTTTAAAAAATGTAATAAATTCGCTTATTTATTACTATTTTGAGTAAATTCGCTTATTTACTTAAATTATTGAAAAAATGTAATAAATTCGCTTATTTATTACTATTTCGAGTAAATTCGCTTATTTACTGAAATTATTGAAAAAAATGTAAAAAATTCGTTTATTTATTACTATTTCGAGTAAATTCGCTTATTTAATGAAATTATTGAAAAAAAAATGTAATAAATTCGCTTAATTATTACTATTTCGAGTAAATTTGCTTATTTACTGTAATTATTGAAAAAAATGTAATAAATTCGCTTATTTATTACTATTTCGAGTAAATTCGCCTATTTACTGCAATTATTGGAAAAATTTAATAAATTCGTTTATTTATTACTATTTCGAGTAAATTCGCTTAATTACAGAAATTATTGAAAAAATATAATAAATTCGCTTATTTACTACTTTAGGTAAATTTGCTTGTTTACCGAAATTATTGAAAAAAGGTAATAAATTCGTTCACTTATTACTATTTACTGTAAATTCGCTTATTTACTAAAATTGTTGACAAAAGCTAATGATGTTGTCATAAAATCACAAACCTTAACTCAATGTATTTTTCCGTTTGAGTATTTTGAATATAGGAGTGAGAAAAGGGATCAACATAAAAAACAAACTCAAAGCATTTGAAAATACAACAAAGCACAGTCAAGAACGCTTGCCTTGTAGCGTCACAAAGCTAACCACGCTGATGCGTCAACGCGACAATAGAAAAGGCGTTAAGACCTTCAGCACGGTTGCTGCTACCACGCTCCTAATTGAGCGTTTTTTCATTTGTTGTGTTTGAAATGTTGCTCAAATTATAAAAGTTGATGTTCAATTGATAATACATGGTAGTGTTGTGTAAGGACATTGGCATGGTTACATTACTGGGCTTGAGTGATGGCGCTGCAGAATTAGTCGCGCTACATGTTGTAGCGTGGTAGAGTTAGTCGCGCTACTGAGGCAGCGTGTTTAGGTTTGTGACGCTGAGGTGTTAGCGTAGTACATTGTCTTGCACTACTTTTCTCTTTCCTTTAAGTGCTTCTTCTTTTGTAATGTAAATGCTTCTATCTCAAACATTCTTTAATTAAGATAATTTTGACAAATATGAGATGAATTTGTGCTTACATGTTGATTTAGAGAATTATTTGTTAACTTAATGAAATGTAGTCATACAAATGTTCAAGCATAAGAAATAAGTTTGTTTTATAAAGATTATTGAAGAATGCTCCAAGCATCGTATGAGTAGTATGCTTTTATTTTATTAAACAAAAGTGCTTTGACAAATGATTCTCTAAATAATGTTATAGAATGAAGTATAATGTTCCATGAACTATTGAGAAGTGCTCTTGATTAGTATGACTCGTTAGCTTCTAAATGTCATGATCAATATATTTTGACATTTGTAAGAGTGGTAGGTAGTTCCTAATTTAATAATCAAAAGTGATAGTGCTCTTGATTAGTTTATTATAAGAGTAATGGACTCTTAATTAATAATCACAAAGTGAAAATGCTCTTGATTAATTTATTTTAATTATAAGAGTAATGAGCTCTTAATTTATAACCAAAAATGGAAATGCTCTTAATATTTATGAAGCAACGTGCTCCACGAATAAGAAATCAATTATCCCATTATTTAGTATGATAAAAGTAAAAATGCTCTTAATTTTACCTCCAATGACATAGCGCAAGAAAATTAGTAGCGCTGCTGCTGTAGCGTGACAAACTTTGTTGCGTTGCGCTATGGAGCGCTGCATAATTTGTTGCGCTTGTTAAGTAGTGCTGAAAACGTTGTGACGCTCCTCATTTAGCGCTACAAAGTCTGTGATGCTACGCATTTTTAATTTTCTGGCCTTNATTTTTAATTTTCTAGCCCTTTTTTTGTGTGAAAGCTTTTCAAGTTTAACTTCATTAATTGTTCTTGTTTTATTGATTAGACCTTGCGACTTTTACTTTTGACATATAACTAATGAGCTATATTTTGAGATCGAGAGTTCGGGTAGGGGGGAATGGCAATAGTTTGTGGAGGGTTATCCGACTTACTCCCAAAAAATAATCGCCAAAATGAAGTTTCAAGTGAGACAACTTCCATGTTTTTTTTTTNTATGTTTTTTTTTTTCATAAGGGGAAACAAGCAAATGTCATAAGGTTAATGAGATTTTGAAGCAAGTGGCTTCATAACTAATTTTGAAAAGAACGTAGCCCCAGGGTGTATATGGTGTGTATGTATGGAAACTTGTAGCAACAAGAAAGGTCACAAATATGTATGCAAAGCTAGCTAGAAGAGTATGTACAAGCTAGTTATAATGTAAGTATACTCAACTTAGCTACAAATAAGCATGAGGAAAACAACAAAAAAATATGCAAAAATGAGCACGGAGGTGCCATAGGATGAGTTAGTAGGAAGCAAGGGATGGGTGTATCTCAACTTTCCCTAAATCGATTTTTTTTTCTTTTGAAAACAAATGATTATTTTTTTGCATGAGGAGAATGAGGAAGAAAGAATAGTAGAAGTTAAGGATCCAAAATTGATTACAGTTGTTGTATAATGTGCTTGACAACGGTTATGATTCAAAGGGGAATGATTTTAGCTTGCTCATTTGTTCTTAGATTATGAGCCATCATCTTATACTTTCGTGATTGTCTTGTTTGAGAAGTTTGTTTCAAATTCAACTATTGGCTATTAGTAATGTGAATCTCTTTAGAGAAATAAGAAATCAATATTATAAATGCTTGCTGAAGTTTTTAAGTGTTGAATATGATAATGCTTAAAGTAGACGAGTTGCCAAGTTTATGAAGACCAAAACTAGAAGAGATAGGAAAGATTTTGGTGATGAGAGGATGATATGGAGTCAAAGTGATGCTTCATGCTGCCATGGATAGGCATAAGATAGCTATGAAAATTCATTCTTTAAGAGAAAATGAAGAAGTTGGATGATTTTGCGCAATAAAAAGGAATGAGTAAAGGAAGTATGTGAGTGTTTGAGTTTAAAGAACACTACAAGAGTTGATGATGATGAGCATGAGAAAGGAAAGAAGCTTGATGAAGAAGAGTATGTGTGAATAAAGGAAAGAAGGATGATATGTGTAGAAGAACATGACTTGCTTTATGTGACATTAAGGCAATTTTCTTTTAAGGACGGTTGTGCGTCCTAAAATAAAACAGTATCCAAGACCTTAGGTGAGTCTTGTGTTCAAAGGACCTTTTTTTTCATGGGCCCTTAAAATTTTACTCATGTTACATGTCCTTAAGATGTAGGACTATTAAGACCGCACCTTATGAAAGGTTGCATACGTATCCAATTCGAGTTGGAATCAGGTCTTACGTAGCTCTTGCTTCTGAGTTATTGATGTGTTAAAGGTAAAGACACGAGTTTTTTGCAATTTTGTTACACCTCAAGGAGGGTTTTTCAGGGTTGTATCGTGGCTAAGCTTAGGGTGTAAAGAAAGAAATGGAAAAGAAGGCTCAAATACCCATAATTAACCCAAACTATGCTACAAACTTGTTCTTAAACTTGAGCAACTCCATTACTTAAAACTTTACTTGTTGACAACTTTTCATGCATTTCCATTTGTTTGAATTGAAAATCAGAGCTGCTTTAACATTGTATATTTTCTTTATGGAGTTGCTTTGTAATTTATGTGCTCGTAGCATTCCCGTCCCCAGGCTAAGTTTGATGTAGGTTGAAAGAAACAAGCTATGTGTTTAGGCACAAACGGGCTACCAAGAAAGTGGATCATAATGTAGGTTATTCAAGATAAGGGAGACATTTTTAGGGTTTCAAATGTGCCTCTTATGTTAGTGTATTGCATATTTAAATAAACACTAAGTGGACTTGGAGTAAGCCCCCAATTTTTGAGACTTAAATTGAGCCTCAGTTAAACTTTTAGGCTCGTGATGACTGAGCCTATGGTTAATAAAGTAAAGTTTGTTGCCCAAAAGAGAACTTATTTGAACCACTTTGCTTTAATAACTTAATTAAGTAATTGACACATTTAATTTAAAGGATGTAAAATATAGAGTAAGTTGTTCAAGGTGTGGATGCGTCAAATTGAGGATGCATTTGATATGAACTACGTAGTCTATATTATGCCAATTATGCTTTAACTTGTTCTTGATTGCCATGTTGATTAACTCAACTTGATGAGTTCATTCACTTGTAATTGTTTAAGCAAGATGATGAGTAGAGAGAGAATATACAATTTGAAGATGAAATAAATTTTATTTTATTGATAGTTGAAATTAGTACATAAATGATACTTGGCAGCAAAAGTCTCAAACTCTACCATGAAAGAAGGAGAAAAGAAAAGAGAGAAATTAAACTAGGAAAGTAAATATAGTTCTAGTTTCGGTCCAAATCATGTTTCTTGTATGTATGCGTCTACATCATCTTGAATAATGTTCTTCGGATTTTCTTGAGCTTGCATTTGAAGAATTTTAAATAATGACCATAATTGATTGAAACTTCGTTATATTTCAGTCCAAACTATAGACCTTGGGTCTATTGATCAATAGATTCTAAATCAAACAATTAGGAGTAGGGTGAACTATGGGCTCATAATTGAAACACTTAGAATGATGCGTTTGATGCAAAGGTGGGATGGAGTGTTTAGGAAAAAGTAGTAATATAACACATATAATCACTTTCTAAAGCAAACAAATTTTCTTTTGTTTACATTAGGCATTTTTTCATCATTTTGTATGCCAATAATATGTAGCAACCCTTGCAATTTCATATTATAATGATTGCACTTACAAGAATGTGTCCATTCAGTATGTGTTAATAGATAAAATGTTGAAAAAAAAACCAAAGTGGGTTCTTATTGAACCATAACGGGCTCTAAAATAACTTAAAACCCTTTTAGTTGGGGTTAATTATGATTTAATTGTGTATAAATAATTTCAAATAAATACTACATATTCATCCTAACTATTCAAATACATGACTTTTTAGCGCAAAAAAAGTTCTAGCGCTAGCAAGGTAGCGTTATTAAACTTGTGACGCTAACAGCGTAGCGCAATTAGAAGAGTTGTGCTGTTTGTGTAGCGTTGTAGAGTTAGTTACGCTGCAAGTTTTTATTGATTTTTGCTAAGTTATCATTAAATTTGTATTTAATGGGTTTGGATTCATGTCCATGTTGCCCATATATACGTTATTTAGGCCTAAATGGGCCTATTATTGGACCGAACTTTTGAAAGATTGGTGATGATGTTATTTGTATGTGAGTCATTAAAAACATTGATCAAAATCGTGCATTGTCAAGCAATTAGTAATTTTCAGATTATCATTATTGGATCCTTACAAAGAGATGATGAGGGAAGACAAAAAAAGATAAAAGAAAAATAGAAGAAAAAAGAAACGAGACTCAACAATTAGAGTTATAACAATCAAGGTTAATTGATGGGAAGCTCATAGGAAAAATAAAAAATTAATAAAAAATAAATAAATATCATAATTAACCTTGTTGGATTTTTTTTGAGTTTTTTTTTTTAAATTATTTTAAGTGTTTGATTTTTTGAAAATAATACAAGGGAAAGTGAGATAGTTAGATTTATTAGAAATTTGGAATTAAACTAATAAAATTCTAAATGAAAGGAATTCATTAGTAAATTTCCAAAAGATTTGAATTATATTAAAAATCTCAAAAAGTTAAATTATTTTTGAAATCATTAATTTTGAATTTTCTAATAAGTGTTAAGTGTATAAGTTAGTTTCTATTTAATCAAAGATTCTATTAATCAAATCCTAAGAAGATCAAGGATTTGATTAATAATATCTTTTGCAATATTTTATTAACTAAATCAAATATATTGGTGCATAAAAATCTTCCAAGCAATCAAATGATATCAAAGAATATAATTTAAAATTATGGAAAATATTTTACGTAATCAATTAATTTAGGTAGCTAATAATATATTGTGATTAAAATTGATTTGAAAACCTCAGAAAATCTACATATGCACAATATATAAAAAGCAAAACAAGCAACTTTATAAAAAAAAAGGAAAGCAAATAATTATTAAATAATGCAGTCAAACTACGGTCAATCATGGTCAGTCAAAAGGGTCGTACATCTAAGGAGTGTGCTCCAACACTTTGCGGTATAATAACCATTAGATATGAAGTTTCGCCCATCCAAGTACCATGGGCGGCTTAGAAATTGATGTAGTTAGGATAAGGTTCTATCTTGCTCGGTTGCTTAGAGACCATGGGCCCCACCAAGTCAATAGTTCCTCCCCGAAATGTAGAACTATCACAGTAATCCTAAGGCATGTTTCAATTACATGGAGGCCAAGTGTATGTTACATGTATGCAATATGACTAAAAAAATGCAAATGTTCTAAATATAACGAGTGTATAATTTGAGAGAAAATTTTCAAGTCTCACCCTCTTTTATGTCCTCAGTGGAGTCGCCACTGTAGAGGCCCCGGATTTTAGGGTCCCAAATTTTTTCGGTCACCTTCCCCAAACCGTCCATAGGTCGAGTTAGACCTAAAAAATTAGTTTAAGGAAAGGTGAAATGGACTTTTTTAGAAGTATTTTGCAACAAAATAGGAGCGCAGGAATTTCAGTCGCGCTGGCAACGCAGCGTGACAAAGTTTGTCACACTGGCTGTGCAGCGCTACAAAGTTTGTCACGCTGCAGGTGTAGCGCAGCAAACTTTGTGACGCTGCGACGTTAGCGTGACAAAGTCTGTCGCATTACGCTGTTTTAGTGTTTTTTAAATTTTTAATTATCTTTTTTTCGAGTGAGATAATATCAACGAATACGGACGATGCTAGTACGGAGTCGCCAATGAGTTTTAGGAAGCAAACTCATTAACCGTGTATTTAGATTGATTACGAATGGGACACGAATACGGGACGATAATGTAAATTGCACGAATAACCCATTCGATCCCATGGGGATGACTCCAAGTTATGATCTTACAAACCAAAGGTTGGATTCGGGGGTGAAGGTACTAATATGGCGGAGTGCGTCATATTAGCCCGTAGGCGGCCATTACTAGTTTTCTCTCAATTGTACACAAGTTATATAAAGAACAGCAAAATAATAATTTATAACCTAACACAAAATTACTATTATTATGGTGAAATCATATAAAACTAATTAATTTAGTCAAATCGTCGTTAAGATTAATTCAAGGTTCCTAGCATGATACAATTTGTCCAAAACAATTATCTTAGTTTAATGTGATAAATTAATTCAAATTAAGTCCTTTAACAAAAACATTGTGAAAAATTGAAATAAATATACAAATAAATAAATAAATACAACAATCAATATATAAATTTTAATTTAAGACTCTCAGAAAACTTACACTTCTCGCTTGATTATTGTTTTTGAGTATTAATTTGGACAAAGTTTTGAATTTAATTCGTAATAATAATAAATTAACCCAATCTATTAGAAATGAAATAAAAAAATAATTTGATGGAGAAAAGTTTAAGTGTAAAGAGAAGAGGAGAAAAAAGAGAGAGAAAGTAGGTTTAGGAGAATAAGAGAATCGGTTTTGGAAGTGTGAGAATGGGTAGAAAAATCAAGAAAAGTCCAGAGCCCGTTTTAGAGAAGAAAAGGGGGTATTTATAAGAAAAATGTGTAGCGCAACAGGTTTTATCACGCTGGCCAGGTAGCGTTATAAGTTTAGTAACGCTGACTAGCCAGCGTGACACAAGCTGTCACGCTGCTACGTCAGCGCGACTTGCTTAGTCGCGCTACGCTAAAACTCGTTTTTTTTTATTATTTTTTTTTATAAATCAAATATTGAGCTTATATAAAAATCCAATAATGTAAATGGGCTTTTTTTTTTTAAATTATTTTGTAATTTAAGAAAAATAGTAAAATTAAGTCCAATAATATCAATTGTCCAATAATCTACAAAAGTAGGTTTTATTGTTCATCATGGAGTCTTACCACGGGACCGGGGACTAAATTAGGTGTCTACAACGAGTAACTTCCATTTTTAATGTTAATTAGGTTAACTAATCATTTAAAAAGCAAAAAAACAAAATAAAAAAAAAAACAAATTTGATACCTTCGTCTGAATCTGACGCAGGTAGGGTGAGACCTGCGCTTCAATGTTTCAATTTTCTTTTCATTTTTTTTATTTTTTGGTTTTTAAACACACAAAATTAATTACAAAATTGCAACAAAAATTATAATCAATGCATATAATCGTAAATCAAACAAACTACCTACTCACTCATATAAACCAATTTTTGTTGATCAATTACTTTAATTAATCGTTCAAAAACGAAAAAAAAAAATTATTAAAAAAAACCACCTTCGTCTGAATATGATGCAGGGAAGCTTGCGTTATATTCAGACGCACGTCTCACCTTTCCTTCGTCAAATTCAGACGAAGGTTTCTCTTTTTTTTATTTTTATTCAAAATTTGACACATGCGTCTCAATTAGGCGAAGGTATGTTGACACCTTCGTCTAATTGAGACGCGGGCTTCATTTTTAATTTAAAAAAATCAAATTTTTAACAAAATATCTCGAACTTCGCCGCCGTCGACGCTCCACTGCTAGCTTCCACCGACCCGGAACTAGACACCGGAGGTTGCACTTGTGTCGTAGCCGCTTCCACGGTTTCCTTGAGGAATTTCGAAACCTTTGAACGTTTCTTAGAGGGTTGTTTTTCAACCAAATTTGTATGGTGGTTGTGCCTTGAGGTGCGTGGTGGCCGGCGGTTGTGAGTTGTGGTTGAAGTTAGTTGTAAGACAATGGTTGTGAGTTGTGGTTGTTTGGATGGTGAGATGTGTTTGAGTTGGTGAGAGTGACGGTGGTTTAGAGAGAGAAGCAAAAGGAGAGTGTTAGAGGGAGGAAAGAAGAGGAAATGACATTTGTGGAAATTTGGTGCGAAATACGGGTGATTACAAGAATTTTATGGGCGATGAACAGCGATCTCCCTAAATAAATTGGTAAGTCTATCCTCATCAAGGTTAGATGATAAATAACTACAAATATACATAATACATAATATGATCAAATACAAAATTTTGCACCATAGGAGTAGGGGTGAAACTAATTCGGTTTAAAACCGAAAACCACACCGCACCAAACCGTTTTTAAATTATGGTTCGGTCTTTTTATAATTCTGGTGCGGTTTGGAGCGAAATTTTTTTAAAAATTCGGTGTTCGGTTTGGAGTTGGTTCGGAGAACTAGAAACCGAACCCCAAACCGTATAAAAGCCTAAATTATATCAAGGGCTTAAGGCTCAAAAATGAATAAAACCCTAAAAATATAAATGGAGTTAATGACTCTATTTCAATCTCCTTTAGACTCTCTTTAAATCCCATGTTCCTTATGTTCTTCATTTTTCGCCATTTGTAGTTCTTTTTTTTTTTTTAATTTCGTTCTTCATTCCTTCTTTTACTTTCTCTAGCTAAATACCTCAATCCCCCAAAGTCACTATTCTTTTTCATTATTTGTTCTACAGTCCTTGTTCTTTTGCGTCATTTCTTTCACTCCTTAACACATCGATCTTCAATAAATTATTTCAACACTTATCTAGTATTATTGAAATTTTAAACTAACTAACTTGGTGTTATTTTAAAGGATGATGTAAACTACTACTAGTAGTCCTAATATTTAACTTCTCTTTGTTTCTAATTTGTTATTGTGGAACATAATTTTTGAACTAATTTGAATGTAAGGCATTATACCAAGATTCAAGATCGAATTTTCTAGATTTCTGGTAAATAATTAAGTATGACTAGAAATTCGGTTTGGTTTGGATCCGAATTTATTTGAGAAAATTTAGATTTATTACTTTTTGAGTAAATTTAGATTTCTGGTAAATCGAATTTATTTGTTCTGGTTTGGTTTGGACTGAAATTTAGATTGGTTTGGATTGGAGTGGAAATTCATAAATCGAAATAATATGGTTTAGATTTGGAGTTTGCTATAATCCAAACCGTACACCGAACTTTCACCCCTACACAGGAGTATAGGACACCCCAATAACCATCTTTCCATAAACAAAATGTACAACTACACATAACATATGATATATATATATATATATATATATAATTATATATGACAAATGTAAATGAAACAAAAGAATCATATGTTTTTTAAGATCAAAATCACTAAAGGACCAAAAATCCCAATAATAAAAAAATCATCAACAAAGTGGACAAACAACCAAACCATTCTCATTACATTGCAAGCATTTACTCCATACTCCACCACATTCTTCCTCACCATCACCACCTTCATTATCATCATCATACTCAAACACCTTTCTACTACCATTGCAATTATAACACAACATAAACCTCAACCCACTACACACATTACAAGGTCCTTCACTAAAATCAATTGGTATATCCCTAAACAATGCTTTCAATTTCCCTTGTTCATTCAACCTCAACACTTGTTCTGCTCCACCAATATACCTCCCTCTTATAAACAACCGCGGCGGCAAGCATTTCTCCCCCATTACCTCCCACAACTCGTCTCGAAACCTCGAGTGAATTGATACATCTCTTTCGTAAAACACCAAACCAAAGCTCTCAAGGAGAAACCGAATACTCTGACAATCCTCGAATGTTTTCCTGATTCCTCTTAAGCTAGTTGTGTAGAATATGACTGAATCATTACCACCTGGTGGGCATTTTTCGTCGAATTCTTGTAATGGGTCGTTTTGATCTTCCAAATCCTGAAGTGCGTCGTTTTGATCTTCGGGTTGGAAAAATGGGTATTTGTGATTCTTGCTATTTGTTGTTTCTAATTGAGCTTCTTCTCTGTTTCTTTTGAGTTCTTCTACGGCTTCTTCAAACGCCAATAGAAGTTTCGGGTCGAATAAGCTGATCGAATCCATATCTGGCCTCCTAAACCACGCCGTATCAATAACAGAGTCGCTCTCATTTGTCAACTTTTCGCATTTCGAACTCGAATTCTCCTTTTCATTTTCAAAACCTTCTTCTTTCTTCAATTCTTTACAACAAGAACTTGACTTCTCAACTTCATTATCATCACTTTCTTCTTTATTCAACTCACAAATTGGCTTCAATTCATTGGAACAATACCTCGATTTTTCGTGTTTCGAAATCGAAGGATAAACATTTTCTTTATCAATTTCTTCTTTCACATCTTCCATTTCTTTTATAAGCTCCTCAGCATCAATAACTGCAGTTTTTTCGGGTTTCGGCTTCGGCTTTGATTGAGGAGATGGGTGTGACTTACTATGAGACTTGAATGGAAAATTATCAACAAATGTAGATTTTAAATGGAAATTGTCAACAAACCCATCTAAATTACCAACCTGAAGTATTCGATCCGGGTTCAAATACCCGATTTGTTTCACTGTTTTCAGCTTCTTGAGTAATTTTCCTTTCATCCCTTTCATTATATTTTTCCCTACTTCAAAAAAAAAGAAAAAGCAAAATTTTCAGGAAGTATTGAAGAACGTTTTAGAGAGAGATAGAAAGGAAGAAAGAAGGTAAATTTTGCAAGATTGTGTAGGAGAGAGAAAAGGTAGCCGTTAGAAGTTGATGAATAAAGTATTTTAAATTGTTTCTAAATGGGGTTTTTGTTTTTTTTGGCTTTGCTGTTGAATTCTGACTGTTAGAAGGGTAAAATAGTGATCTGGTAACGGTCATTTAGTTGAGCTTTTTAGGTTCAAGAGTTGAGTTCATCGTAATGATTAATTAACCCTTTATGTTACCAAATCTCGCAAATTCTTAGGTGCATCCGGGGCATCTTCCTTTAGGTGCTCCCGGGCGCGTGTAAGATACGTGCGATAGTTTAAATTTTTTTTTCGGTTTTTTTTTTCAAAAATTCAATTTTGTCCCAAATAACTGTTTGTTCTCTCCTATATTCATTTTGTCAGTTGCTTTTTGGTTCTTTTAACTTCCTTTTGGCCTTTTTCTCCATATTAACTCCAAAAAAACCAATTTTCAAACATTTTCGATTCTTTTCATCTTCTTTTCGAATCACTTTTTAAGTTATTGCAAGTAATTTCTCATGGATAAGTCAATTAAAGGAGGAAATGGTTCTTCAGGGTTAGTTTTCGTGGCTTTCATTGTTTATAATTTTCGTTTTTTATGCTTACATTGTTTTAATTTAATTTTAATTTGTTTAATTTTGTTTGCTTTTGTAGAAATTCTGATTCTCTTACTCTAAGAGAGTTAGTTAGTAAGTTTAAGCATAAGGATGATGTAGAATCACAATCGCCATCATCTAAGGTTCAAGAAGTTTTAAGAAAACTTGATACAATGAAGGATGTGGAGGATGATGAGGAAGATAAACAGTATGTGAATTTTAAGTCTTTGTAATTGAATTTTTTTTAGCTTTCTTTGATTTTTATAAACCCTAAGTTGTTGCATGTTAATTTTTGTTGTTTTTGGTTATGATTTTGAATTATTTTGGTTGATTTTGGTTTTGGTTTGGTTTTGTTTTGTTTCGTTTTTTTTTTTTTTTAATAATTGCTGTTTTTTTTTTTTTTTTTTTTTTTTTAATAATTGCTGTTTTTTTTTTTTTATATATTATTGTTCAAAATTGTGTTGTTCGTATATTTGTAGTTGATATTCATATAAATCTAGTTGATGTTCATATACTTATTTTGGTGTTCATATTTTTGTAGTTCATGTTCTTGTGGATTTAACAAAAATGTTCATTTTTGTAAAGCTAATGTTCAATTGCATTTTATGATAATTTCTCAATGTTAATATTTGTTGTTGGTGTTGATGTTCATTTTTGTGAAGCTAATGTTCAACTGCATTTTAGTTTGATTATTTCTCAATGTTCTGTTTTCTTATGTCAGTACTCATTTTATGTTATAATGGTCATTTCTTTCTAAATAATGTACAGTTACTTTTGAATGTGTATATATGTGTTGCATTGTTTTATATGTTTGTATTTCAAATCTGAAAAGTATTTATATACATTTTAGACCTGAAAAGAAAAAATTGGTTGTCAAATTTAAATTAATTAGAGATAGAGATTCAGAGAAAAATCAGCATCCTGTCAGGTATCTTTGTTTTGTTATTATATATTATGTATTTGTTTAAGTGCTAAACATTTGATGTTTTTTTATTTATTTGTTTTATTTTTTAATATGTTAAGAAATCCAAAAATGATGTTGAAGGTAGGTCAGTTGCTAATGTTCCTTTTGAGGGAACAAATACTGAATCACAAGTAGAAGCTGAAGGAGATGTAGGTGATTCATCTGCTATTGATGGAAAGAAGAGGAAGCTTGTTGCAACTAAGGTTGCAAAGGTCAAGCGTGAAGTTAAGCTTGATCAATTGGAAAAGAGGTCAAGGCCTCTTGTAAAAAAATGCTGAACCAATATCACTTCCTAAACCAAAGGAGAAAAAATCAGTGAAGTCTGATGAAACCAAAAAATTGGTAGTTTCGAAGAAGAAGCCTGTTAAGAAGGCTGATTCAACAAAAAAAAAGTGGATGATGTTGAACTAGAAAGAAAGAAGAAAGCTTCTGCTAGAGATAAAGGGAAAGGAAAAATGGTAATTATTTGATGATTGTTAATAATGTTCATTTTTATAGTTGTAATGTTCATTTTCTTATTGTTATTGTTCAGTTTACATATTTATAATGATTTCATTTTATTGAAACTGATTTTCATTTTCTTACTATTAGTGTTCATTATTTTTTATACTGATGTTCATTTCATTACCTTTAGTGTTCAATTTCATTTTTTATAATGATGTTCATTTTTTAACACTGAACTTCATTTTATAATACTTAGTATTCATTTTGGCATTGATAATGATGTTCATTTTTTTAATACTGATGTTCATTTTTTAAACACTGATGTTCATTTTCTTATACTTATTGTTTATTTTACCATTGATAGTGATGTTCATTTTTTTTAATATTGATGTTCATTTTGTATTGTTACTGTTTATTTTATTTTATTCTAAACTTCAGCCATGTTAATTGATATTGTTTTTTTTTAAATTTGTTAATGCAGAAAGTTGTCTCTGTTCGAGATGCTGATGATGATAGTGATGCTGAGGGTGTTGAAACTGAAGCCTTTGATAAAGCAATATGGATTAGGTGCACCCGGAGCACCTTCCTCTAGGTGCTCCTGGTACAAAACACTGCGTTTGGCGCAGTTTCCATAAATCTCCACACAACAACTACTATAAATACGCAGCAAAATTCTTTTTTTTTTTTTGTTTTTATTTTTTAGTTAATCCTTCATTCTCTCTGATTCTCTCTCTTCTTTCTCTCAGTATCAAAACAATTTTCTCTCTAATTAGAAACCCTAGAATTTCAATCATGGCAGTTTCAACAGAAAATCAAAGAAATACAATTCAAAACAACACAAAGGCAGACGAAAATCTACAAGAAGTAATCAATAAAGATTTTGCAGAAAATTGTAAGCTATAATTTTCGTCAAATTTTTCATAATTTCATTTAATAAACGATCAAAAAGTTTCAATTAAAGTTCAAAAATTATTGTTCTGAAATTTTTCATATATGCTGATGAAGATTCATAAATGTTTAGAAAAAATGAATTAATGTTCAAAAATTAAATTTCTATATTAATATGTTGTTCTGAACTTTTTCATAAAAATTCTGAACATTAGCAAAATTGAATTGTTGTTCAATTTCTCTTGTAATTAATGTAATCATATTTCTGAATTTTTTCATAAAAATTCTGAACATTCAGAAAAAATGAATTGTTGTTCAGTTTTCTCTAGTAATTGGTATAATCTTATCTCTGAACTTTTTCATAAAAATTCTTAACATTCAGAAAAAATGAATTGTTGTTCAAAACAAAAACATCAATGTTCATTTTACATAAGCACTGGTAGTTTTTCCCTTGGTTTTTCAATAACAGCTTCCATATCACCAGCAGGTTCACTAACTTGTTCTTCTTCAACTTTGTCTTTTTCCTTGGACAAAACATTTGAAACAGACTGAACAAGCTCACTTTCAGTCAAACCAAAATCCTCATCCAAACCAACAACATTCTTTTGCTTTTCACTGTCAAAGCACCTGACAACATAATTAGTATTCAGAAAAGTAGGTGGTGCCAATTCAAGGTTGGTGTTAATATTGGATTTTGGAGAAGAAGGATCAACAAATTTAACAGAAGTTCCTTTTGGAGAACTAGGTCCTTCATCAGAAGATGGGGTAGATTGAGTCACATATCTGAAACTTATGTCAAAAGGATTCTAAGGATCAACATCCTCCTTATCAACTAAAACCTCCTTCTTCCTTTTCTCCTTCCTACCCTTGTTCTCCTCCATTCTCTTCATTTTTGCTAACAATTCTTTTTCAATAGCATCAATCTCAGCCAAGAAACTAACACTCTCATAAACTTCTTGGCTTTGACTAAGTAAAGAATGTTGCATTTTTCCTTCTTTCACTCTCTCCTCAATGTATTTTGACAGCTCCTTAGACAATGAAACATCAGGAAACAATGCCTGAGCTTCTTCAAGTAATTGACTAAGAGCTGTAATTTGAGGTCCAATAGTTGTCAACAACTCTAAAAATCTTTTAAGAATAACCTACAAAACAAATGAACATTAATTCAATAAAATTGAACATTAGAAATTACAACTTGAACACAATTTTATTTTCTTAAAAAAAGGTATTTCACCTTGAAATTGTTGTTAGATGCAGCTTCACCTTCCCCTTTGCCTCCCAAATTCTCGTTTACAACTGGAGCAGGTTTCGAAATAGGGGGAAGAATGAAACCTTTACCAACTCCGTTGCTCTTTTCAATCTGAATTCTTTCAACTATCATTTGCTTCGTCCAAGGTCTCACTAGAGGATAAGTTCTAGGATGTTCAATACCTAGTCTACTCACTCTATCAAAATAACAAATCTACAAATACAATACAAAACTGTGTCATTAAACATGAACATTCATTTTATAAAAATGAACTTCCATAAGAAATACATGAACATTAGTGGAAACTACTTGAACTTTAAAAAAACAATAAAACAAAAAAGATACATATCAGAATTGTTATATGAACATTAATACAAAAATGCTGAACAACAATTTTATATAATTGAGTATTAGGAATACTTACAGTGAGAAAAGAGAAAGGACCATTGAAAGAACTCTTCTTGCTCTTATACTTGACACAAGCATTGATAAGACTTTGATGCACATACTTGCACCAATTCAAGTGGGGGATAACTTCAACAGTCAACATAGAGTACAGANTATATAGAATACAAAAAGTTGAATTTCACATAAGCATTAGTTGATCCCCTAAACAAACAATTGACAGCGATAACAACAAAAATAATGATGAACTTGTCATCAGGCGTATTGTTTTTAGCTTCTACAGAGTAATAATCTATCATAGCACTGGGAAATGGGATGCCCTTATGGGGAGGTAATCCCCAAAACACCCGCCACTCAGCCAAAAAATTAACAAAATCATCAGAATAATCTCTAGCTATTGGCTCAACAATGTCAATTTCACCTTTGGGAATCCCAAAAACCAATTCAACATCATCAGCAACTATATCAAAGCTCTTGTTACCAGATAAAACAAAAGCACTACAATCTTCATCAAAACAACCAATTAAATCCTCATTGAAGGCAAGCTCAAAAGTAGGAAAATCAACGGCTAACAAATGATGAAAACCAATAGATTCAATCGCTTGCTTCTTGGCTTCAGTCAGATAGATTATCAACAAACTTCCTAAACTTCACAGGACCACCCCTAACTGCAGCCTTATCTTTATCAAAGGCTTCAGTTTCAACACCCTCAACATCACTATCATCATCAGTATCTCGAACAGAGACAACTTTCTACATTAACAAATTTAAACAAACAATATCAATTAACATGGCTGAAGTTTAGAATAAAATAAAATAAACAGTAACAATACAAAATGAACATCAATGTTAAAAAAATGGACATCACTATCAATGCTAAAATGAACAATAAGTATAAGAAAGCGAACATCAGTGTTTAAAAAATGAACATCAATATAAAAAAGTGAAAATGAACACTAATAATAATAAAATGATCATCACTTTTAACAAAATGAACATCAGTATTAAAAAAAATGAACATCATTATCAATGCCAAAATGAATACTAAGTATTATAAAATGAACTTCAGTGTTAAAAAAATGAACATCATTATAAAAAATGAAATTGAACACTAAAGATAATGAAACAAACATCAGTATAAAAAATAATGAACACTAATAGTAAGAAAATGAAAATCAGTTTCAATAAAATGAAATCATTATAAATAAGTAAACTGGACAATAACAATAAGAAAATGAACATTACAACTATAAAAATGAACATTGTTAACAATCATCAAATAATTACCATTTTTCCTTTCCCTTTATCTTTAGCAGAAGCTTTCTTCTTTCTTTCTAGTTCAACATCATCCACTTTTTTTTGTTGAATCAGCCTTCTTAACAGGCTTCTTCTTCGAAACTACCAATTTTTTGGTTTCATCAGACTTCACAGATTTTTTCTCCTTTGGTTTAGGAAGTGATATTGGTTCAGCATTTTTTTACAAGAGGCCTTGACCTCTTTTCCAATTGATCAAGCTTAACTTCATGCTTACTCTTCTTTTTTAATGCAACCTTAGTTGCAACATGCTTCCTCTTCTTTCCATCAATAGCAGATGAATCACCTACATCTCCTTCAGCTTCTACTTGTGATTCAGTATTTCTTCCCTGAAAAGGAACATTAGCAACTGATCTACCTTCAACATCATTTTTGGATTTCCTAACATATTAATAAATAAAACAAATAAATAAATAAAACATCAAATGTTTAGCACTTAAACAAATACATAATATATAATAACAAAACAAGGATACCTAACAGGATGCTGATTTTTCTCTGAATCTCTATCTCTATTTAATTTAAATTTGACAACCACTTTTTTTCTTTTTAGGTCTGAAATGTATATAAATACTTTTCAGATCTGAAATACAAACATATAAAACAATGCAACACATATATACACATTCAAAAGTAACTGAACATTATTTAGAAAGAAATGAACATAATAACATAAAAAATGAGTATTGACATAAGAAAACAGAACATTGAGAAACTATCAAACTAAAATGTAGTTGAACATTAGCTTCACAAAAATGAACATCAACACTAACAACAAAAATTAACATTGAGAAATTATCAAACTAAAATGCAGTTGAACATTAGCTTCACAAAAATGAACATCAACACCAACAGCAAAAATTAACATTGAGAAATTATCATAAAATGCAATTGAACATTAGCATTGCAAAAATGAACATTTATGTTAAATACAAGAACATGAACTACAAAAATATGAACACCAAAATAAGTATATGAACATCAACTAGATTTATATGAATATCAACTACAAATATATGACCAACACAATTTTGAACAATAATATCAAAAAAAAAAATCTGAACCGAACCAAAATAAACCAAAAACAACAAAAATTAACATGCAACAACTTAGGGTTTATAAAAATAAAAAAAAAAGCTCAAAAAAAAAATTCAATTACAAAGACTTAAAATTCACATACTGTTTATCTTCCTCATCACCCACATCCTTCATTGCATTAAGTTTTCTTAAAACTTCTTCAACCTTAGACGATGGCGATTGTGATTCTACATCATCCTTATGCTTAAACTTACTAACTAACTCTAATTAGAGTAAGAGAATCAGAATTTCTACAAAAGCAAACAAAAATAAACAGATTAAAACTAAATATAAACAATGTAAGCATAAAAAACAAAAATTATAAACAATGTAAGCCACGAAAACTAACCCTGAAGAACCATTTCCTCCTTCAATTGACTTACCATGAGAAATTACTTGCAAAAACTTAAAAAGTGATTCTAAAAGAAGATGAAAAGAATCGAAAATGATTGAAAAATGGTTTTTTTTGGAGTTAATATGGAGAAAAAGGCAAAAAGGAAGTTGAAAGAACCAAAAAGCAACTGACAAAATGAATATAAGAGAGAACAAACAGTTATTTGGGACAAAATTCAATTTTTGAAAAAAAAACGAAAAAAAAAAAATTTTAACTGTCGCGCGTGTCTTACACGCGCCCGGGAGCATCTAAGAATTTGCGTTGATAAAGATAAGGCTGCAGTTAGGGGTGGTCCTGTGAAGTTTAGGAAGTTTGTTGATAATCTATCTGACTGAAGCCAAGAAGCAAGCGATTGAATCTATTGGTTTTCATCATTTGTTAGCCATTGATTTTCCTAGCTACTTCTGATCTTGCCTTCAATGAGGATTTAATTGGTTGTTTTGATGAAGATTGTAGTGCTTTTGTTTTATCTGGTAACAAGAGCTTTGATATAGTTGCTGATGATGTTGAATTGGTTTTTGGGATTCCCAAAGGTGAAATTGACATTGTTGAGCCAATAGCTAGAGATTATTCTGATGATTTTGTTAATTTTTTGGCTGAGTGGCGGGTGTTTTGGGGATTACCTCCCCATAAGGGCAGCCCATTGCTCAATGCTATGATAGATTATTACTCTGTAGAAGCTAAAAACAATCCGCCTGATGACAAGTTCATCATTGTTTTTGTTGTTATCGCTATCAATTGCTTATTTGGGGGATCAACTAATGCTTATGTGAAATTCAACTTTCTGTATTCTATGTTGATTGTTGAAGTTATCCCCCACTTGAATTGGTGCTAGTATGTGCATCAAAGTCTTATCAATGCTTGTGTCAAGTATAAGAGCAAGAAGAGTTCTTTCATTGGTCCTCTCTCTTTTCTCACTGTAAGTATTCCTAATGCTCAATTATATAAAATTGATGTTCAGAATTTTTGTATTAATGTTCATATAACAATTCTGGTATATATCTTTTTTGTTTTATTGTGTTTGTAAAGTTCAAGTAGTTTCCACTAATGTTCATGTATTTCTTGTTGAAGTTCATTTTTATAAAATGAATGTTCATGTTTAATGACACAGTTTTGTATTGTATTTGTAGATTTGTTATTTTGATAGAGTGAGGAGACTAGGTATTGAACATCCTAGAACTTATCCTCTAGTGAGAGCTTGGACGAAGCAAATGATAGTTGATAGAATTCAGATTGAAAAGAGCAACGGAGTTGGTAAAGGTTTCATTCTTCCCCCTATTTCGAAACCTGCTCCAGTTGTAAACGAGAATTTGGGAGGCAAAGGGGAAGGTGAAGTTGCATCTGACAACAATTTCAAGGTGAAATACCTGTTTTTAAGAAAATAAAATTGTGTTCAAGTTGTAATTTCTAATGTTCAATTTTATTGAATTAATGTTCATTTGTTTTGTAGGTTATTCTTAAAAGATTTTTACAGTTGTTGACAACTATTGGACCTCAAATTACAGCTCTTAGTCAATTACTTGAAGAAGCTCAGGCATTGTTTCCTGATGTTTCATTGTCTAAGGAGCTGTCAAAATACATTGAGGAGAGAGTGAAAGAAGGAAAAATGCAACATTCTTTACTTAGTCAAAGCCAAGAAGTTTATGAGAGTGTTAGTTTCTTGGCTGAGATTGATGCTATTGAAAAAGAATTGTTAGCAAAAATGAAGAGAATAGAGGATAACAAGGGTAGGAAGGAGAAAAGGAAGAAGGAGGTTTTAGTTGATAAGGAGGATGTTGATCCTCAGAATCCTTTTGACATAGGTTTTAGATATGTGACTCAATCTACCNGTCAGATATGTGACTCAATCTACCCCATTTTCTGATGAAAGATCTAGTTCTCCAAAAGGAACTTCTGTCAAATTTGTTGATCATTCTTCTCCAAAATCCAATATTAACACCAACCTTGAATTGGCACCACCTACTTTTCTGAATACTGATGATGTTGTCAGGTGCTTTGACAGTGAAAAGAAAAAGAATGTTGTTGGTTTGGATGAGGATTTTGGTTTGACTGAGAGTGAGCTTGTTCAGTTTGTTTCAAATGTTTTGTCCAAGGAAAAAAACAAGGTTGAAGAAGAACAAGTTGGTGAACCTGCAGGTGATATGGAAGCTGTTATTGAAAAACCAAGGGAAAAACGACCAGTGCTTATGTAAAATGAACATTGATGTTTTTGTTCTGAACTTTAATGTTTTTTAACTGAACATTAATGTTGTTCTTATGTAAAATGAACATTTATGTTTTTTTTTTTTGAACATTAATTTTTTTTCTTCACTGAACATTGATTCAGTGCTTAGGTAAATGAATATTTTTATTTTTATTTTGAACATTTATGTTTTTGAACTGAACATTGGTGTAGTTACCTTGAACAATGATGTTTTTTGGGTCATATAGTTTTTTGGCGAACTTTAACGTTGTTATTTGAACAATATTGTTTAAGATTAGACATTTATGTTATTATTTTGAATATTAATTTGAATTTATACATATAGATCCAAAAGAGCTCGTGTACCATCTACAGCTTATGGATCAACGTTCATGGTGAAGTATGTTGATCTTTTCAAAGACTTCAATACTATGAATGCTGATGTTAGTGATTATGCCTTTGGTGTTGGGGAAGATACGTGAGTTATTTATTTTGTAAATTTTAAATATTTTATGCATTTTAGATTTTGAATTTTATATCATTTATTTCTTGTTTTTGTAGGGAAGTTTTATTTTTTGATGGTGAGAATAGTATTAGTAGAAATGAAATGGCTACTTTGGGTGAAGAAAATGAAGTAATAAATTGCATCATAGATTCTTGGTGTATGAATCTGAATTTTGGAACTTTTAGTGAAAATGATAGACCAAGAAATACATTTTACTTCAACACAATACCTTTTGTAAGTTAATTCAATTTTGATCTTATAGTTGTTCAAATTTTAAGTAAATGTTCAATAGTTTTATCATTTCTAATTTTTTTCCTTATAACATTATATTTGTTGTAGTTGATGATGTGTACAAAGGAAATTATTGATTGGGAGACTCCTTTAGAAGAGAAGATTGAAATTGCTCTCTGCAGAATGAATGGAGAGTTTCAAACTGCCAATGTCACTAATGTTGCTGTTATCAGAAATGTAATGTTCATTTTTTTCTGTTTAATGTTCTTTTTTTTTTTTTTTGAAGTGAATACAAGTTGTTGGATGCTAAAATGTTTTTGTGTTTGTTGCTTTTATCAGTTTGTGTTTCCTGTTTGGTATTCTGGGCATTACTATTTGCTTTGGATTAGTTTGGATGAGAAGCTTATTAAGATTGTTGATAATAGAAAACTCCCTGTTGGAGTTACTGTTGACAAAAAATATGGTCATTTACCCAATACTATGGTAAGTATTTCATTTTCTAAAGTATTATTCATTTTTTGGATATTAATGTTCAGAATTTTTATATAAATGTTCATTCATAATTTTTTGAATTTCTTAATATTTGCAGCTGTTGGCTCTTGATAGATTGTTGCATTCTAAGGGTTTGTCAGAAACTGGGTCTATTTCCAGATTTCAACAGAGTATGATCTTGATGTCTTGGAGGAATTCTAAAGATGTTGTGAATTGTGGTGTTTATTTAATGCATCACTTGGAAACTTACAAAGTAGAAGATGGTGATTAGGAATGTGACTTCTCAAACTATAGAGCTTTGGTAATTTTATATTCATTTATAATTGATTAATGTTCAATTTATGTTTCTTTATATTCATTTCATTGTTTAAATGCTTTTCCAGAAAGAAAAGTTGGTTAAGTTACGTGTTAGATACTGCTACCAACTTATATTGCATAGGCGCAACCAGTACAAGTCAGAAGTTCTTCACAAAGTGAAAGCAAGATGAAAGATTTAGTTGATTAGAAATTTGGAAGTTGTAGAACAATTTGATTAGCTTGTGTGTTTTTTGAAAACAATTTGATTAGTTAGTTTGAAAACAATTTAGAAATTTAGTATGTATAGTTTGCTTATGGATAGTTGTCTAATTTAGTTTATGACTTTTAATGCTATTTAGTATGTATAGTATGCTTATGGATAGTTGTCTAATTTAGTTTATGACTTATAATGCT
Organism: Suaeda aralocaspica; assembly: GCA_016808085.1. Taxonomy (NCBI): domain Eukaryota; kingdom Viridiplantae; phylum Streptophyta; class Magnoliopsida; order Caryophyllales; family Amaranthaceae; genus Suaeda; species Suaeda aralocaspica. The sequence continues at coordinate 703,635 of PYUH01000590.1, read as the reverse complement.
ATTATTCATTTTTTAGTTCTTGATGTTCAGTTTCAATTCAAAAATGTTCAGAAATTACAATTAGTATGATGTTCATTTCTTTATGGATGATGTTCATTTTGTGATTTTTGTTGTTCATATAATTGAATAATGTTAGTGTCCATTTTTGAACAATTTGTAGTTAAAAATTACAAGTAGTGTACTATAGTTGTTCAGAAATTTTACTTAAATGTTCTTGTCTTTTGTCTTAGTGTCCACTTCTAAATAATAATGTTTATAGAAAAAAAATTCACAAGTACAATCATTTTTGATGCACTAGAGGTATTATATAAAAATCAATATTATAAAATATGTAAAAGTATCTATTTGTTTACAAAAATACCTATAATTTGGATCAAAGTATGACAAAAGAGTACTAAAAAAAGGATCAACTCTAGAAATTTCTTCATATAAACTATAAGATATATCTGGTTGTGTTGTTGTTTGTTGTGGATCTGTTGTATGAATATATGGTGTGTATGGAGTTCCATTTTGTTCTTCTTGGTAGTTGTTACTTGAATTTGATGCCGATGTTGCATTTTGTGGTTGTTGTTTCTTGTTTGTTGAATTTGATGCTGGGGTTTTCTTTGATTTGCCTTTTTCTTGTGTATTTTGTTCAATTGGGATTGTTGTTGTTGCAGTAGTTGATTGACTAGTTGCTACAAGATGTGTTAATCTTGATCTTGGAGTTGTTGGTTGTACAAAACCATAGGAATTTGGATCAAATTCCTGCATACATAAATATATGTAATTGTTCATACCAAATGATAAGATGTTTATTTTGTATACAATAATGTTCATTACCTTCAATGCAAATTGTGCTGCTGCTTTTGTGTAATCTATGAAGAGTGCCTGTCTTTTCTTCCAAGATTTTGCCCTGTTTCTTGCCTTCTCAACTGCACCTTTTGGTCTAATATTCCTCTCATAGGTTTTCTAATATTCCTCTCATAAAACAAACTTTATATTAGTGTTCACAATTTTGAATAATAAAGTTCAGAAATTACTTAGTAATGTTCAGTTTACCTTGATTGACAGTTTAGATATATCTATTGTTTCTTCTTCAATTTTCTGATCAAAGTTAATTTTCCCCATCATGCTTTCAATGCTTTCTTTCAGTGACATCAAAGTCTTATCTATTTCTTTTCTGCATATTGGTATCTGTTGGCATGCTGTGATCAAGACGACAAGAAATCTCAGAGTTTGTGCTCTCCAAACTGAAGCTTGGANACCAAACTGAAGGTTGGACAATCTTATTTGTTCCATTTTCTTCCTCTTGAGAATGAGTTGTCATAGCAGTCTTCAACCATCTCTTCAATGTGTATCGTTCTGGAATTTTTTCCAACATTGTGCATGTGGTATATTCGTAGTGAATGGCAACAAAGTATTCCCATTTCACTGAATAGATTGCATGTGCAATTCACCTCATGAGTGTGCTTGTCAAATACAACTTGTTGTCTCATAAAATCTACATTTGGCCTCCAAACATAGAAAGATACAACTTGAGATTTATCATTAATTGATAAATTGTTGCAAGCAGTTCCTTTAATGAACTCATCTTCAAAACACTTGTATATTTCAGCGGTGTATATCTTTCGAGCATGCTCAAGTATACTGATATTTGCAAACACCAAGTTTCTATTCCCTTTGATAGTGTTAAAGTCTTCTCCATTTTCCTTACTTCTCCATTCAGATACCACATCAACAAAGCAATTGTAAAAGTCAGAGAGTCCTATGGTCTTGGTTAGCCTCTTTGATACAGACTTGTTTGTCGTTTCACTTCTTTGAGATGAAAGTATACCCCCAGAGAAGTACTTTTTTGAAAAAGCAGGACACCATTGAAATTTATCTGCCCATAATTTTTGCAGCCACTCATTATCGGCACAATTATATTTCATCAGCATTCTGAATAAATGAACAATCTATACTAAATATCTGAACATTAATACAAAATAAGCGTTTTTCATATTATTAATTTCTAAAGCTCATTTTTAAATAATTGATGTTCAGGTTATAAAGGTTAAATGTTCAATTTTAACATCCATAGAATTTTTGAATATTGGAGTATTGTTATTTGGTATAATGTTCATTTATATGCCATTAATGTTCAGATATCTCTACTGAAAGTTCAAATAATAATTTAGAAGTTAAAAACATACCTTGACCAATAGTGGTCGAATTCAGCTGGCGTTTCACAATACTTCAGAATAAGGTTGAATATGTTGTTGAATCCATCCAAGCTTTTCAAATGACCAATGTGTTTTGCTGCATTTTGAGCAATATGCCATGTGCATAGTCTGTGATTTGTGTTTTATTGAAATACTATTTTTATTGCAGCAGCCGTTGGTGCAGACTGATCAGTCATTATTGTTGTTGGATTTCTTCCTCCGATCCATTCGCACTGAGAAACGACTTGAATAGCCAAATGAGTGATTCAATTCTCTCATTGAAGACAAATCCCATTCCAAACATCACATTTGAACAATGATGATTCATTCCAACGAAAGGAGCACATATCAGTTTATACTTGTTGGTTCTGTAAGTTGTATCAAATACTAGCAAATCGCCAAATGCTTCATAATCTCTTTTCATTTTGGTATCTCTCCAGAATATGTTGATTAATGTTCCATCTTCTTCCACCTCAAATTCATAGAAGAATTCTGGATCCTTTGATTTCCTGCATAAAAGTTCAGATAATATGTATAAAAGTTCAGATATACCTTTAATGTTCAGCTAATTTGCATAAAAGTTCAGATATAGTTTTAATATCCTTTGATTTCCTGCATGTTTTTAATGTTCAGTTTTGGCTAAAAGTTGTTCAAATAATATGCATAAAAGTTCAGATATACATTTGTGCTAACATTTTTATCAAATTTTTGCAGTCTGCTCCACCTATTTCTTTCTTCTTCTCGATGGATAATTTATTGTAAGCATCCTTCCCAGTGAATCCTACCATTGCAGATCCTCCTGCTTCTTTCTTCATTACACGCATTGCATCTGCAATTTTTACACCACTTGCTTTTAAAGTGCTCATAAATTGTAGCTGATTATCTGTTATTTTCCTTTGAGATCTGAGATAGTGTCTCTTCTCAATAGGTATCATTGGGTGGTTATGTTGCATATTGTGCCTTGAACATGTCCATTGCCCTTGTTTATCAATGCTGAATTGAACAAAAGCATTGTAGTTTGTCCTTGTATCTGCTTTTTCAAAAGACCTTTCTTTCTTAATTTGATCATCCTTTCTGCCAGTATTTGAACAAACAAACTTCCTCATTGTCCAACTTCCATCAGCACGCAATCTCACTTTATCTTTTCTGATGCTGAATCCTTTTCGAAAAGCATATTTGTTATACAAATCAAATGCTTCTTCATCATTGTTCACTTTTACATTCAACAATTCAGATTCATCAACTTCATTTACAATCATTTGGATTGAATCATCTGTAAAAATTGAAAACATTAAAATTAATAAGCTGAACACTAAGTCATTGTACAACAATTAGAAGAACATAACTGAACAACAATTCATTTTTTCTAAATGTTAAGAATTTTTATGAAAAAGTTCAGAGATAAGCTTATACCAATTACTAGAAAAAACTGAACAACAATTCATTTTTTCTGAATGTTCAGAATTTTTACGAAAAAGTTCAGAAATATGATTACATCAATTACAAGAGAAATTGAACAACAATTCAATTTTGCTAATGTTCAGAATTTTTATGAAAAAGTTCAGAACAACATATTAATATAGAAATTTAATTTCTGAACATTAATTCATTTTTTCTGAACATTTATGAATCTTCATCAGCATATATGCAGAATTTCAGAACAATAATTTTGAACTTTAATTGAAACTTTTTGAACGTTTATTAAATGAAATTATGAAAAAAATGACGAAAATTATAGCTTACAAGTTTCTGTAAAAACTTCATTGATTACTTCTTGTAGATCTTCGTTTGTTTTTGTGTTGTTTTGAATTGTATTTCTTTGATTTTCTGTTGAATCTGCCATGATTGAAATTCTAGGGTTTCAAATTAGAGAGAGAATTGTTTTGATTTTGAGAGAAAGAAGAGAGAGAATCAGAGATAATGAAGGATGAACTAAAAAAACAAAAAAAAAATTGTTGCGTATTTATAGCAGTTGTTGTGTGGAGATTTATGGAAACTGTGCAAAGCGCAGTGTTTTGTATCCGGAGCACCTAGAGGAAGGTGCTCCGGCTGCACCTAATCCATATTGAGCAAATCTATGATATAACTGCATTATTATTGGTCATTAACTTTATTTTGATATTATTTAACTAGATTTGCTCTTCAATTTATTGCACAACTTGCAAAATTTGTTTTTGAGGGCATCATATCCTTAGAATCGTCCAATCATTTTCTGTATCAATTGGTTTATATGTGGTTGGTCACTTCTCATTTTAGGAAAAATTTTAAAATTTGAAACAAAATTAGAATCTTAGCTGAGTAATTCTTCATGTCTACCATTTTGCAATGTTCATGTGGATTCACCTATTAACAAAATGAAAACCCTAGTTATGTAACAGCACTATTATTTACTATTAAAGAAAGCTTTCTAAGTTTTTAATTTTATTGTATTAACGGTCAATCATAGGTTATTCTAATATGAAATAAAGGTTTTGATATTTTGCTTTATAAAAACTTTCAATGGTCTATTTAAGTTGGAATTCACCAAGCAAAAAGAAAGTCAAACTAAGTTTTAAGAATTTTAGTGAATGGTTAGAATTATATGTGCGATATGCATTAACAAAGTATAATTGGGACTTAGGAACTTGGTACTCAGATAGTGAATTGCAATTGAGAGTTGAGACGGTGAAACCAATAACACTAACACAAGTTTTCAATTGAACTATCATATGTGCCAGTATTCAATCCATAATCTATTACTCCCTCCCTTCCTAAATTTTCGCCTGTTTTTCCTTTTTGAGTTGTTCTAAACTTCTGATTTCTTTACTAGATTTACTTATATGACAACTTTTTCTAGCTAATTTTCCTCACATGAAGGATCACATCAATTCCTTAACAATTTCCCTCTAATTTCTTATGCATTGCTTTGTAAGAACAAGTGCATAAACCTTGAGAGGCAAAGATCTGGAGACAAAGGGAGTATGTCATACAAGCGCCGCTATCCACTACGGAGGCATTTACAGGGGACCAAGGCTGTGAAGTCATGCAGGGCAATATGTAGGCATTAGTTGTGGTTGACGAGGGTTCAGTGCACACTGCAGTACTGCACTATGCCTAACTTAGAGTGTATGATTAAGATCAATAACAAAATTTAAAAAACCCTAGAAAAATGGTTTTGTTTCTAATACTACGTATTAAGTAATATTCTCACATTACAAACCTTAAAAAAATTACAATGCATTCAATAATAACACTAGCAGAAAAATAAAAACACTTGGTAGAACCGTAAAATATCACAAACAATAGAAATTGCAAGAATATACTGCTTCAAAATAAAGCAGTAAACATAATTATCAACAGGAGTTGAAAACCAAATAAACAGTTGAAAAAAGAGCTAAACTTCATTCTTTGTTGACAATACAAATTAAGACAGCTATAGCAACAAATATATCTTAGTCAGGAAGCAAAAAAAAAAAAAGGTTCTACACCAGCCTAATCATGTAAATTACCATCTCCACAGTCAGATGGAAGGTCCTGTTTCCGACAACTAAAAAAAATTGACACTTTGCTCGACAAGAACTCTTCAAGGCATATTTATGATTTTTAGAGTAATATTAGAACAGCCGGAAAAAAATTATTCTTGCCGATAAGCAAAACCATGATCTTTATCACCTACCCACTTGCAAGGGCAACACAACACCCACAATCATAACATGGATTATTGTTGAGCGCACTGAACCCTTTGGGCGCCACCATGCATGTCTTCATCCTCGTCATATGCCTCTTGCTGGGCACGGGCTTCCTTCCTGCGCATTTCTTCCTCAATATTGACATCATGCAGGGTAGTCTCCTCGCATTCGTCGAGCTCCATATCTGTGAGCTGTGGTGCAGATTTTGGAGGAAGCACGGCTTCTAAAGACTTGCATTGGTCTACGGCTAAGGACTCTGGGAATTCAACTGTGAAATGAATGTACAGCTTGCCCTTCATGAAGGGTCTCTGATACATGGGCATCCCTTCATCGTTAATTGCCTTGAAAGAGTCTGCAAGATGGATCAAAAACATAAGAACCATGGAAACTTAAACAGACCAAAGACACGGAAAAAAATTCAAAGCATCTTGGCATACAATTGTTTTCATAGATTTATGTGAGACTTGTTGAGTTCAAATAAAACAAATAAATAAATATATAAACATTGAACATCCTTCTACAAACAACCAAACTACTAGTTTGTCAGACATCGGCAAGCAAGCAGTTTAAAAACTTTTGTCAGCGGACAAAAATACAACAAGAACAATCAATTCGATGTTACCTGGCTTAACAACTTCTCCAGGTTGAGATTTGATTAGCAACTGTCTGCTATCCAAATGGGTCAATACAAACTGAAATCCACAAAGGGCCTCAGTTAAGGAAAGGGTATGTTCATAAAACAGGTCATCACCCTTTCGCTTAAACTTCGGGTGCTCCTTTTGCTGTAAAATGAACACAATGTCCCCAGTGACGGTGTCGGGCTGTAACAAATTGACATTCATTCTTTGTTAGAAACACTTTAAGAAAACAACTGATCAATCAATATAATTAACAAACATATAGAATGAAAACACAATGACAAATTCAATACCGCTTCATCAGCTTCTCCTGGAAACGTGATCTTTTGGCCGTTTTGCATTCCCTTCTCAACATTAACCTCCAACACTTTCTTCTCTTGGGTAACCTTCTCACCCTTGCACTGTCCACAACGATCCCTGTCATTAATAGTCTCACCCGTACCCTTGCACTCATTACAAGCATGCTGCATCTGCTGAATCATAGAAGGACCAAGATGTCTGATTGAGATTTTCACTCCAGACCCTTGACATCCAGGACATTTCATTGAAGCACCGGATTTTGATCCTTTTCTGCATATTAGGAACCCAGAGAAATTAAAAACAAAAAAGGGCATAACTATTAACAATTGCGGATTTTTCTATTGTCAAAGCGCTCACCCCTTGCATTTGGAGCAAATGACACTGCGGGAAAGGGACAATTTCTTAGATGTGCCATTGTAAACATCATCCAACGAGACCTTCAATGGATGGATAACATCCTCACCCCTTCTTTGCCTTCGACCTCTGCTACTCCCACCACCACCACCTACAAACATGTTCAACAATGTTACAGTCATTACAGCAATCCAACCATTTCAAATCGACCCAATTCCCCTTTAGAACAGAAACAAATTCAGTAAAGACTCACCACCAAATGGACTACCCCCAAAGAACGAGGAGAAGATATCAAATGGGTCGTGACCTCCACCGCCACCTCCCATTCCTTCCTTAAGTGCATCCTCTCCATATTGATCATATATCTCACGCTTTTCAGGATCACTCAAAACCTCATAAGCATGCGCCAATTCTTTAAACTGTATAATTCCGATAACATACAATCAACAAAACATTACTCCACAAAAAACAACATGATTGTAATAAACTACAAACATACATAGTACCCTATCCCAATTCCCCCAAAAGCTTTAATCTTCCTTCACCATCTATCAATTAACAATCATACACACTTCGAACGATCACAAATTCATCATCAAACTTTAGCTTCTCAAATTACACGATTCAAAACAAATTAATCTGTAACATACATATTCAGAATTGCATTAACCTTTCCTTAATTCAAACCTATACAAATCAAGAATTGCATTAACATTTCCTTAATTCATATCTATAAATCCAACAATTACACTAATTTGTTCATAATCAAGCTTAATCACACTAAACTAAGATCAACCCATCAAAAATCACCTTAACAATAACAAAAATCAATCAAATTAAAACAAATAATCAAAAACCCAAAAAAAACCGACATCCAATTAAAATCAAACAAGCAAACAGATCAGATCAATAAACAAAACCCACATCAGATCAACATGAAATACATCAAAAAAACACAATAAAAATCAAATCTTTAAACAATAATAATAAAATTAAAAACGAATAAAATACCTTTTCAGGATCACCACCCTTATCAGGGTGATTCTTAATAGCAGCTTTTTTATAAGCTTTCTTTAGATCATCGGGAGCAGCATTCTTAGGAACTCCGAGGATTTCATAGTACCGAGTATTATCACTCTTCTTAGGTGGTCTTCCAAACATCCTTCTTTTCTTCTTCTTCTTCTTCGAATTTCTTCTCTATAAAATTAAAATATATATATTAATAATAAAATAAATAAATAAATAAGAGTTAGTTTTAATAAGATCCTAAACAAGAGGGGGAAATTGAAAGAGATAAGAGATTGGAAATTGTACGAACCGAAGTAGAAGAGTGTGTGAGGAAGAAAAGAGAGAGGAAGAGAGCGCGACGGCGAAAGAGGGTTTGGGGTGTGGTGTTTTGGATCGTCTTTTATTTGAGATTGATGGACGGTAGGGATTTCTTTTTTTTTTTTTTCGATTTTATAAAGTTTGTTTTGGTAACCTATTTGGTTTTGAAATCGGCTTTTTGTACTAGGTGTCTAGGTATCTCTAAGGTTTATTAAGTTATGTTAAGTATATTGTGTAATTATATTAAATTCAGCTATTTTATTATGTATCCCTGAACTATTGTAAAATGCACCAAATATCCTCGTTGTTTTAAAAATGCACAAAATACCCTTGATCAATGTAAAAAATACACAATATACCCTTATTGCACAACGACGTTAAAAACCATTAACTCTTTCATCCTCCTCCTCACCTTCTTCTCCTTCAATCCAAAAATACCATTACTTCACCTTCTTATCTAATAAAAAAAACACTCATTCACTTACTTCTCCTTCAATTTCACTATTCAATTAACCTCAATTACAAAATCAATCATAACATTTCAAATCTTGATGTTTCAAAAATGGCATAAATTCATGAAAACCTCATCTTCTTCATGGAAGCCCCAACAATCTCGACCACAACAATGACGCCACTTTTGTCATCATTTCTGCAAATATTATGGACCACTAACTTCATCTTCTTCCCTAACCATTATTCATTTCTTCCTTCATCTCTTCCATTCCTCATGAATCTCTTTTGCTCAAAAAAACATTATTGGTTTTCAATTTGATATTGTTGAAACTGCAATTCGTCTCATCAACATGTTGTTTCTTATGTTGATTATGGGTTTTGATTTTTTGGGTTTATAAGTTGGATGGTTTTGTTGGTTAAAGTTTGGTTTTTATAAAATTTGATGAGTGATATCTGTTATAGAAAATAAGGTTTTAACAGAGAGTATTTGTGGGAGAGAATAATAGATGTGTTTTTTATTCAGTACCAAAGTATATATATATAAAAGCATTAAGGGTTTCCTGTAGAATAAACCCTAGTATCCAGAATATTCTAGATCATACCTAAAGGGTATAATGGACATCCATAAAATAATAATATTTTATAACACTCCCCCTTGGATGTCCATTATAAAGCAAATATACATCATTTTATAATGCGCATGTGCAATGCTGCCTCATTAAAAACCTTAACAGGAAAACCCAGTGGGAAAAACCATAGCTAAGGGAAAAAGAGTACAGCGCGCATTGACTCCCCCTCATGATATCATCCGTTGAGATCCTTGAGATGACGCAACCCGATTTGATGAACTAATTTCTTGAATGTAGCAGTAGGAAGCGCCTTGGTAAATATATCTGCTAAATTTTCGCTTGAACGAATCTGTTGGACACTAATCTCACTATTCTTCTGAAAGTCATGGGTGAAGAAAAACTTTGGCAAAATATGCTTCGTCTTGTCACCTTTAATGTACCCTTCCTTGAGTTGTGCAATACAGGATGCATTGTCTTCATATAATGTAGTCGGAGCTTGTTTTCCACATAAACGACCACAATCTTCTTGTATGTGCTGAATTAGAGACCTTAGCCATACACATTCTCGACTAGCCTCATGAATTGCTAAAATTTCTGCATGATTAGAAGAAGTAGCAGCAATGGTTTGTTTCATGGAACGCCAAGAGATTGCGGTACCACCATATGTAAATACATATCCAGTTTGTGATCGAGCAACATGAGGATCTGATAAATACCCTGCATCTGCAAAACCAACTAATTCTTCTTTGGAGGTGTTAGAAAAGAACAAACCTTTATCTTTCGTACCTTGTAGATAGCGAAATATATGCTTAACCCCATTCCAATGCCTTCGGGTAGGACATGAGCTAAACCTTGCTAATAGATTGATAGAGAATGATATGTCGGGTCTTGTGTGACTAGCAAGGTACATCAATGCTCCTATTGCACTTAGATATGGTACTTCAGGACCAAGAATCTCTTCATCATTTTCCCGAGGGCGAAAAGGATCTTTATCAACATCTAGTGATCTTACAACCATTGGGCTAGTTAACGGATGTGCTTTATCCATATAAAATCTTCTGAGCACCTTCTCTGTGTATGTAGTTTGATGCACAAGGATTCCTTCTTTTAGGTGCTCAATTTGTAGCCCTAAACAAAATTTTGTCTTACCAAGATCTTTCATTTCAAACTCTTTTTTCAAGTATTCCACTGTTATTGGAATCTCTTCTGGAGTTCCAATGATATTCAAATCATCAACATAGACAGCAATAATCACAAAACCTGACCCGAATTTCTTTATGAAAATACAAGGGCTAATAGGGTCATTTCTATAATCTTCTTTCAACAAATATTCACTAAGGCGATTGTACCACATACGCCCTGATTGTTTCAATCCATAAAGGGATCTATTTAACTTAATACAATGTTGTTCTCGAGAACGCGAACCAGTTGCTTCAGGCAACTTGAAACCTTCCGGGAGTTTCATGTATATATCACTATCAAGTGGGCCGTATAAGTAAGCTGTTACAACATCCATTAGTCGTAAATCAAGTCCATGTCTTACTGCCAGACTAATTAAGAATCTGAAAGTAGTTGCATCCACCACAGGAGAATATGTCTCCTCAAAATCAATACCAGGTCTTTGTGAGAATCCTTGTGCAACTAAACGTGCTTTGTGTCTCACAATTTCACCCTTTTCATTTCTTTTCCGCACAAAGACCCATTTATATCCCACTGGTTTTACACCTTCAGGTATACGAACTACTGGCCCAAATACTTCTCTCTTTGCAAGTGATTTCAATTCTGCATCAATTGCTTCTTTCCATTTTGGCCAATCATCTCTTTTCCTACATTCTTCAATGGACTTAGGCTCATGATCCTCTTTTTCATTCATAACATCAAGTGCTACATTATATGCAAACACATCATCGACGTCGATTTCATTTCGGTTCCAAGTTATTCTAGACATGACATAATCTGTTGAGATCTCTTCATTTTCAGGTACCTGAGGTTCTTCTAGAACACTATCATTTGTCATGTCTATGGTCTCTTCTGGAGATCCTTCATTTATTGCTTCCTCAATCTGGCCATTACTTATCATTGCTCCTTTTCTTTTCCGAGGATTCTTATCTTTGGAACCTACTGGTCTACCACGCTTCAGGCGTGCCTTAGACTCATGAGATTGTCCTTCAGGGACATCAATCTTGATAGGAGCATTTACAGCTGGTATATGTGACTTAGTTACTCTATTTAGGTCAGTAAATGCGTCTGGCAATTGATTTGCTAAGCTTTGTAAATTAATTATCTTTTGGACTTCCAATTCACATTGTTTAGTGCGAGGATCAAGGTGGTTTAATGATGATTCATTCCAACTAATTTCATTTTCCAGCTGCTTGTTCTCTCCCCCTAATGCTGGGAAAACCAACTCGTTAAAGTGACAATCTGCAAAACGAGCAGTAAATAGATCACCTGTTAATGGCTCTAGGTATCTAATTATTGATGGGGATTCAAACCCGACATATATGCCCAGCCTCCTTTGAGGACCCATCTTAGAGCGTTGTGGTGGAGCAATTGGAACATACACAGCACATCCGAAAATTCTTAGATGGGAAATATCTGGTTCCTGACCACAAACCAATTGTGATGGGGAGAATTTATGTTTACTGGTTGGCCTGATGCGAATTAGTGCTGCAGCATGTAAAATAGCATGTCCCCAAGTAGAAATCGGTAGATCCGACTTCATAAGTAATGGTCTAGCAATCAACTGAAGACGTTTAATTAGTGATTCTGCAAGACCATTTTGTGTATGAACATGTGCTACAGGATGTTCAACATTTATTCCAATAGCCATACAATAATCATTAAAAGCCTTTGAAGTAAATTCACCAGCATTATCCAGACGTATATTCTTAATAGGAAAATCTGGAAATTGTGCTCGTAATCTTATCAATTGAGCAAGTAACCTCGCAAACGCCAGGTTGCGGGTTGATAGTAAGGACACATGTGACCATCTAGTCGATGCATCGATTAAAACCATAAAATATCTAAATGGTCCACATGGTGGATGTATTGGTCCACATATGTCTCCTTGTATACGTTCAAGGAAAGAAATAGATTCATAATTTATTTTCGCTGGTGATGGCCGAATGATCAACTTACCTTGGGAGCAAGCAGCACAAGAATAATCATTTTGAAGAATCTGCTGGCTCTTCAAAGAATGTCCATGTGAATTTTCAATTATTTTTCGCATCATTGATGAACCGGGATGGCCTAACCGGTCATGCCAAACTATAAAGCTATCTGTAAACTTCTGGTTTACAATAGCATATGTCTCAATAACATTAATCTTTGTGTAGTACAAGCCAGTGGAGAGTGCAGATAATCTCTCCAAAACCTGCTTAGTGCCTTGGGTTATACTCGTAATTTGAAGGAATTCATTATTTCCTTCACTTATTGTATCAATATGGTATCCGTTTTGGCGAATATCTGTAAAACTCAATAAATTTCTTTGAGACTTAGGGGAGTACAAAGCATCAATAATTTCGAATTTTGTTCCCATTGGCATCAATATAGTTGCTCTTCCGGAGCCTTCAATAATGTTTGTACTACCGGATATAGTACTTACACTTATATTATTCATCATCATTAAATAAAAAAATCTTAAAACACAAAACAAACCACTATAATTCATGTTGGTAATTCTTATGAATGTTTAGATAAATTATATAATAAAGTAAATATCATGTTAACAAGCTCATCGTCCTATGCCAGTATAATATGCAATTTCTCATTCACTTCTGGGAATAAACAAGTTTAATCAATTATTTTATCATCAATGGTCTAATATTGAGGACATAATACAATATTTTATCTATTTAGAAACATTTGCATATTATTTTTTCATGATTTTGTGTTTATAGGATCACATAAAATTTTCGTAAATGAAGGAGTAACTGAGACATGCATTAGATTTGTTAAAACATACAAGTTATATATGAACTTATATATATATTACTCTTGAAGATTGTGACCCTTTACAAAACTATGGAACTTAAGGTCCACACATACAAGTATTTAATGATCAATGTGATATTTATTCCAATAATGTTACTTTATGTAGGTCTCTAATATCACATATAATTGAATAAAATCACACATCAACATATAATGTCACATACGTAGTACAATTCTATCTATAAATAACTTATAAGACCAATTAGTAGTTATGCAACTATAATAAAGTCAACTCCTTTCTTAACTATGATGTAAGTAGAATTATGAAATTTGTTACTGAGAGTTGGATATTATTATTATTATTATTATTATTATTATTATTATTTCACTATCAGATTGTTTCCTAGCCACATTTCTACTACTCCATAGTAGATACCTTAAATCTTTGGCCACAACTCATACATATAAGAGGAAGTAATCATAGTGAGTAGACGTAGTAAGCAAACCAATAGACGAAATATATATTATGGTACAATAATGAACTACTAGAGCACCAAATAACTAATAGTAATTAAAAGCAAGGGTCATAATGTTAGTTTAATAAATAGCAAAAAATTTTAAACTAGTTTACCATACACTGCTAATACACAATTTGTATTGTTGAGCATGTATACGGAAAATGAGAACTCCCACAACTGATATGGTAATATAATTATTAAGATAACTGATTACGCCATAGCAAATAAAAGTTTACCTTCTCTTCTTATCACTGTACGCTAAGTAATTATACATGACAGATTCAAAGAGCATATAATAATTTAATAATAAAAATAATCTCAAGATGAACGAATTGAATGATTTCATACAGATTCATTATACATGTTTATCAATGTATCATAAAAGAGTAACAGTTTCTAACATCCAATAATTTCACTTCTTAATTTTACTCCTTTATTTGCTATGAAACATAGTATATTGGGTATATTAAGAGATAGAAAACTGCAAGGCCGTTAAACCAGGTTAACTAACTAGGTAACGAGATTCCTTTTTAATGACGGCAAGAGAATTCTTATTGTAAATATATCAAAATACCATATTTAATGAAATTTTCAGTATATGAACATATGAATCATCAATCATCGCATATCACTTTAATTGTAAAATTCACAATAAAACAATTATAACAATAAGACAATGACTTTAATTTAAAATTTAATCGTAAAATTCAACAATTATACCAAAAGTCAATTATCAAACAAAACTCATTGATCAACAATTATTATACCTTTTGGTCAAAACTCATCACCCTTGTTATTGCCAATAATCACACAAAACAGAAAATAAAACAAAGGTGAGATTATATTCAGACATAATACCAGAACCGAAAATGGAGGAAGACAACCATCATAAGTGAGGGAAACTTCGACGAATCAGACGGAGACAAAATGAAGAAATCAAATCCAAACCTGATCGATTAAAATGATGATGAACAAGTATACAAGTACCAAGTATGATATTGTGTTGGAACAACCAGAGTATATTAACACAACCAAAATTTCATTTTGGTACAAAAAGTAGCATTTGACCAAAAACATATTCGCCAACAAATATAAATTCTGAAAAGAAAAATTACCCCCAACTGCATTATAATCGCTAACAAAAGAGCAGATACGATATGACGGTGCAATCAACCATAGAGTTCAAAGTTATAATTTATAAACAATACCAGGAAAAAAAAAATTAGCAAGAAAATCAACTATAACTTCCACCGTAGCATATTCATAATAAATTATGTAGTTAACATTCTTTAGGTGAAAACAAAAGAGATTTTGGTAAGAACATTCACCAACTTATATTCATCAGAGGACCTCGAACCGGATCATATTCACCGAGGACAGTAAGTAAATAAGATCTTTTGGTGAAAACAATTGTACAAGCACTCTCGTGCTGATNGTGAAAACAATTGTACAGGCACTCTCGTGCTGATAACGTGTTATAGAAAATAAGGTTTTAATAGAGAGTATTTGTGGGAGAGAATAATAGATGTGTTTTTTATTCAGTACCAAAGTATATATATATATACAAGCATTAAGGGTTTCCTGTAGAATAAACCCTAGTATCCAGAATATTCTAGATCATACCTAAAGGGTATAATGGACATCCATAAAATAATAATATTTTATAACAATATCCTAATTTTTTTTCGCAAATTTCAATTATATTATGAATAATGATTTACAGATAAGTTTTTGTTCTCAACCTACCATGCTTTTGTTGGTATATAAAAGGTTTGATTTTTTGTTAGATAAATCTTAATAATTTGTGTTTTTTTTTTTTAATTAAATTAACTTATCATCTCTAAAGTTAATCAAAGAAGAAGAAGGTGAATTAGGGGCTTTTGGATTGAAGGATAGTAGGTGGAATGGAAAGAGATGAAGAAGAATAAGGAGGAAGATGAAAGAAAGAAGAAAGAGTTAACGGTTGTTTAACGTCATTGTGCAGTAAGGGTATATCAAGTATATTTTACATAGTTCAGGGGTATATTGTGCTTTTTAAAAACAACGAGGATATTTGGTGTATTTTGCAATAATTTAGGAGTATATGGTGAAATAGCCGTATTAAATTTTTATAATGATTCAAATGTCTTCCGGTTATATTTACGTCAATTAAATCTTATGTTTTTGTTAGATTTCAGTGTAATGGTGGTAGTGGTAATTAATAATATTAATTAAATATTATTAAATAATTTACAATAATTATTGACGAAGTATTAAATTTTTTAATTCAATAATTTTTTAACTCAAGGCGTTATATTAATTTCATAATAATAGTTAAGAAAATAGTGAAAGTTAATGATCTTATTTGATTAAGGGGTGCAATAGTAAGTTCATAATAACGCTTTACTAATGAAAATCTAATAGAAGGGCTTTTGGTGCATAATCATAGATTAATAAGGGTGCATCGTACGTTTTTGAAACTATATGAGTACCGCGTACAACTTGGTAAAGGACGATTTGAAATTTACTTGGAAAGATACTTGATTTGCATAATTATTACTCCCTTGTTCTTTAAAATTGATACTTTTGAAATATGGGATATGACGAGGAAAAAAATATAATACTTCCTCTGCTCCATATTAAGTGCAATGTAACACTTTAATACGTAACTTAAGGAAGGAGAAACATTTGTGTCAGACGAGTTTCACGATCAGACGCATCGACCAACATGCCACCACCGCCAACCTCCTTCTTCTCCCACCACCAACATCACCACCACAACCCACCCATCACCAACACTGGTCGAAGGAAGACGATTGACGGTGGTAGGTGATTGATGACGATTGGTGGTCAATATTGATGAAGATCAATGGTGATGATGATGTATGTTAGTGATTGATGAATATTGATAATAATTAAAGGTAGGCGATTGATGATGATGATAGGTTGAAGATAAATAGATTGGGGTGGTTTGAGTTTTTTTCTTTCTTTTTATTTTATCCCTTTTAAATTGTAACTAGGGGTAAAGGACGTGCGTTATGCGTCGTGCGTCATTAAGTAAATGCGTGTTGCAAGTGGTCTCCCAATTTCATTGTTATTATCAAAAGTTGTTCTAATTCCTTTGAAGGTCCATTTAGAGTTTACAAAAAAAAAAGTGACATAGCTTATATTAAACCTATACAACAAGTGTATCTAAAATTTACCTAAAAGTTTTCATGATGAAATAGCCCATACAACTCTACTATTTTTCTAATGAACGCTGCTTAACATCACATTCATCACTCACACCTATGACCTATAACATGAGGCCAAAATATAGCTGCAAAAAAAAGGCATAACAAAAAAAATAAACCAAATGTTAATTCCTCAATAAGGTTAGCCACAAGAAAGAACCATGTTCAATTATGCACCCAAATCACATTTTTAAGGACCAAATCAAATACAAAGTACTCCTTATATCATTTATAAAATTTTCGATGACAAACTTTTCATTGATGGGAATGATCCGCGATATATGAATTGGGTGTATCCTTCTTTTCTTCATGTACAAGTGCTAAGTACTACTTCATAAGAGTTTAACCAATATGATGCTTCAATATAAAGGTGTGAAATTCAAAAGTAGGAGTTATGTTTCGATGTAATTGTCATATATGGTGTCATTGTGGAAGCAATTCAATCTTATGTATCATGTGTCACTTATCTCAAAAGAGGTAGGTCCCTCCATAGCTCTTCGTAACCATACATGAAGCGGAAATTGAGCAAATTTCGCATATATATGTTAATATATATTCAAATTTACAAGATTTCAATTAAATATAAAGCATATATACATGCCAAAATAATTGAAATGTTGACCTTGGAAATGAAATGTAAGTACTTAGGCCTCTTTTAGTTTGAAATTTTTATTACTTTAGATCAATTCATTTCAGTTCTGTTCATCTCTATTCAGTACAATTTAGTTTAGTTCTATTCAGTTCAATTCAACACCGTTCAATTCAATTCAGTTTAGTTTAGTTCATTTCAGCTCGTCTCATGCCTCTACACCATTCAATCCAATTCTTCAAATCCATTCATTTTAGTTCGATTCAATTCAGCTATATTTCAGTCCAAAATTAAACAGTAAGATTTTATTACAGGGTCATGGGTGGCAAAAATGGACAAAGCCATATTAAAAATAGTAACATTAGACTTTAGAGAATCAATGTCATATAAGAATGGCAACAAATGATAATTACTCTATCACTAAAATGTGTTGTTCTATTATGACGATAAATTTCTTGTCTTTGCCTTTGGCAACTACATGTCTACATGATATATTTTATCTTAATCTCAGATTACATTATAATTAGTAATACCAAGAACAACAAAAACAAAGGTATATTTGAGAAACAATAATATCCAAAGTAAGCAAGAGTTTTCATATCAATAGCTCACTTTCTTAGGACACCAATATTACCATACACCTCATTTATTTCCGGTTCCACCTGCAATTTACATTACAAAAACAACACCATCAAAAAACCCCCAATGTTATACCTCTCTATTTAAAAAACCTCCACAATTAAATTACATACAACACACAACTACAAATCAATAAACCAAAACTCCCTAAATAATGATAACAAAGTATAGTAGACATTAAATAGCCAAATCCATATCGATCATAATATAAATGGTGAACATATTTCGCCACTTAATTATATAAGTTCTAAAATGATTTTTTTCAAAATTAAATTTTGAATCTTAGATATAGCAATATAAGTTTTTACTTACAAGAGTAGAAAGGAGACAAGACGAATGTAACAAACTTGATTTGTTCATTAATGACGGCTCCACAAATGTTTTTCATTGTTGACAATCCGCTGGGCCTCTTCACTATCATAGAATCAACCAATGATAACCAACACAAACATATTAAACATTTGATAAATAACATGCAATCAACCACTTCTGTGACAGCATTAACAAAACTAAGCACCGTATGATCATAAAATTATGAGACATGTATAGGAAACTTAGGCAATCTAGTATGTGTAAAGACACATAATAACACCAAGCATTATTTTATCCAAGTAATAGAGCAGAAATCCATACTTCTATTAAGATGGCATCACCAAAGCATAATAAGCACCCTACATTTATTAAAAATAAAAGACAATCTAGTAGTAGTAGTAGTAGTAGTAGTCCTCTCCCCTCTTTTTCCAACCTCAAATTACTTCAAGAAATATACCTAGATTCCATAAGCAATAAATTTAGCAAAGATCATATACATAAAACTAATGTTATAAAGCAATGTAATTAGCTACTTATCCGATAATAGCTGAACATATTACCAAACAAAACTGTAAGATGGAAAGACTAATTCTTGAATTTGCCAAACAACGAAATGAAGGAGGTATAAGCCAACTCCTTAATTTTACTAAAAATAAGCAAGACTCATGCATTGGCACCAATATATCTTCAATAAAGAACCACTCTACCATTTGCTAGTTGCTACACTACTATTGTTTTCCATGATAAATACCATTTGATGCCCTGTTTTCAAAATATGAGCAAGGAATTAGAACAATCTAAGATGCTAATTTAAAACCACATAACCAAACAAATTAACTTGGAAAGGAGAATCTAAACCTAACTTGAATAAAATCCATCAACAACAAAAACAATACTCGAGAACCAAAGAAAAATGAAAATCAAACACTAAACGACACTGGATGATTGTAAACAATAAAAATTCAGATCTGAACCCAAAAAATAAAAAAATGTGAACCAATAATACGGGCTAAATCAGAAATCCAAATGAAGATCAAAAGTGGGGAATTTGAAAATGAAATTCAACATGCAAATTCAGTGGCTTGTGAATAACATCAAGGTGATTATAAGAGGCAAAACAAAATAAAGAGACAATACAAACCCCAACTAATGAACCTGTCCTATGTCGCCTTCTTGCCATCATCAATTAAAAGAACCGCCATTATCAAGCCTTATATTTCAACAAACAACTAAAATAATGATCTGTCCATGCAAGTTAACATAATAGAACAAAATCATTATCTAAAACAAAACCCAAAAAAACAATTAAGATATATAAAACAATCAGAAGGACCAAAACAAACAACAATTAGAATCCCACAAATAATGCAAAATACACATTACCATACAAACGATACAATAACTATTCTAAACAATAGACATGCGTTAAGTTTGAGTAAACCTCATTGCAACACATATTAAAGTACAAAAATATACTCTAATTATATCATTTTAAAATCATTTAATGATGATATACTCCAAATAAAAAACTTAACACTTAATTAAAACAATAACATGTATATTATCTTTATATTACTATTGCATTCAAGTGAATTACTACGAAGTATTTTATTTTACCTTTGAACAGAACCAAATGAAACACAAGAAAGCATTCAACTGTACAAAGATCTTCTCATTTTTTATCCAATTATCAATGCACAAAACCCCTGTACTAAGACAACTTAAACCTATAGAATGAACAAAGCCAAATGAAACGCAAGAAAACAAAATAATATAACAAACACTTGGTGTGCAACATTTTAACAAACACCTAGTGATGTGGCATGCCAAGTCAGCTGCCACGTGTCAGCCTCTGAGTGGGCCATGTGTCCATCTTTCTAGCATTAAATGCCCACGTGGGACTGTCACGTGGCAATGATGAATCTGCCATGAGTGTGTCCTACATAGCCACATGTCATCATATGATTGGGCCACATGTGAATGGGAACAAGTAAAGGGAAGATTATACTTCGCCACATGTCAAACTCCAATTCATCGTTAAAAGAAGAACCAAAACAAACCGTTGGGCCTTAAAAGCCTAATGCCATAAGCCCATAAGGCTTATGAAGGAAAAGAGTTAATGAGATGAGGACATGTGTCGCGATCTCCTTAGTTAGAGAATTGTACTTGAGGCTATAAATACCTCTCAAAATCCTCATTATGGACACATTCAAGATTAAGAGGAAAACACATACTATAAAAGGAAAACTTCTCTCTAAAACCTTTCTCTAAAACTGTTTACTTATTGATTATTGTTCACTTACTCTCCTACAAATACTTATTTAAGCATCGGAGGGGGAAATAATCCTATAAGGATTATTGTCCCTTTTTTGCAGGTTCTAGGAGGGTATGTCAGCAGGAGATCAATCTATCAATGCCTTCAGTCTACGTCAGCGAAGTCCTCACAGTCCCTACCCCACCTCATTGCTCGTGCAACAAAATTTGGCGCCGTCTGTGGGGAGGGCTCCTAACAATGACTGGAAATGGAATTCCTACTGAGGATGAGACCAGATACCTAGACCAGATTGGCAATTACCAAACTAGGGAAGGTACTGGCTCACCAAGAAGAGCACAAGATCAAGCTGATTTTGGAAATCAACCTGTGACCATGAGTCAGCTCAAGAGTATCTTGGCTGGGTTCCAAGAGAACCTGTCGGAAACTCTACGGGAGTATTCCACCAAGAAAACTCGAGAGAAGGTTGAGCCACAACACCCTTCATCTTCAAAATTGAAAGGTGTAATGATTGAGGAAAGCCAAGGCCAAGAAAGATTAACTTTCCATGAGAAAGTTGAGAAGATAAGAAAGGATCGAACTCCGCTGAAAACCCGTTGGGGAGCAGTGAAGAAGTACCCTGTCACTCCCAAATATAAACCTAAACAGGAGCTGGCAGGTAAGGAGGTTGGATCTAGCAAAACACAAACTGATGCTAGAGAACTCATTGAATTCAAAAAAGCCATTGCAAGTGATGCTCGGGAGTATCTTGAGCAGAAGAAATCGCCAAGTAGAGATGCAAGAGAATATCTTGATGCCAAGAAAGCCTCCAGTATGGATACAAGAGAGTATTTGAAGGCCAAGAAGGCCTGGAGGGAAGGAGGTCGATCTGGTTCATCAGAAGAATCTTCAACCAGGGAGATGACTGACTCCCATCATGTCTCCTTGGATTCAGGAGAACGTGAGAGCCTACGAGACTTAATCGAGAAGAAGAAAGCTGATAAGGCCGATCAGAAAAGAACAAATGATTAGGTATTGGGAGGATGTAGGTAAGTCAAATGATCCTTGCAGAGAGTCAACAAGGGCTGTCCATAACCCTACGGGGGTTAACGGACAAAAGCCTAACAACATGATGATGGAATGGAAGACACTGTTCTCTATGTCCATCATGATGGCTCCACGTCCTAATAAGTTTAAAATGCTTCAAATTGAGCCATTATATGGGACAACTGACCCAGAGGAGCATTTGGCTACCTACAAATATTTAATGTACTTTTAGGGTCCAGATGATGCAACCTGGTGCCGGTACTTCCCAGCAACCTTGAAGGAAATTGCCCAGAAATGGTTCAATAGTCTCCTAGATCAATCAATTAAAAGCTTTCATGAGTTAAGTACAATCTTTGTACATCATTTCATGGATAACAAAAGGGAGAGGAAGACCAGCATGCATCTGGTAAAAATTATTCAAGGAGAGAAGGGGTCTCTAAAAATTTATGTAAGGCCATGAGCCCACCTATTTGATCCACGTTGATCAATGGGGAAAGAAATTTCATGTTGTACTGAATTGGCTACGGGCCGCAATTAATGAAATTTTTGTTTCCCCTAATATTCGTCTTTATATACCAAGTATATGTTTGTTAAAATAGATGCTGATCTCAGCAGTTAGGGCACAGCCCCATACTTAACCAAGAGTTAAGAAAATTCAAAACTTGCTTAACGGTTTTGAAACTAATAAGGGCAAGATCCCGAAAATTAACCACAGGTTAATACTTGGAAGTAAAAGCGAAAAGAATTTTTTATGTCAAACAGGGTCCCATACCCCCTTAGGTGATTATGGATCACCAAATCGATTTTAAAAGTCCGAGATTTAGAACCTTACCTAAATACGTGATAAATAAGGGCAAAGTCCTCACAAGTGTCAGTATTAGGGCAAAATTCTTACTGTGAAGAGACTAATAACAGTTTCGATCCCTAAGTTTAAGGGCAATCAATATGATTGATTGATTCATCACTCCTAAAGAGTAATGAATCAATCAAACTCTAAAGTTTGTAAACTCAGGGATCTTACTGTTGAAAGAATGTTACTTAAAACAATAAGGGTTGAGGTGTCAAGTCTCAATAAGTTAGGACATCTAACTGAAGTCCAAGAGATTCACTGACCAATTACATGTTGTACAACTGAAGTTATATGAAAAACACCGAAGATGCCAAATATTGGTTTGAACACATTCAATCAATTCACCAAAATAAGACCGAGTCTAATGACAAAATCAGTAAATTTGACACATCCGGTGTTATATGAATACACCGGATATGCCAAAATTTTAGACAACTCTTAGCAAACATTCATGAATTTGATATGAAGAATGTCTAAGTTAAATCACAATGTTTACTTATATGTGTTATGACTTATGGGTAAAGTCTTTAAGTGAAATTTCTATGAGAAATCTCCAAGTTAAAATCTTCAATTTATTCTTTAAACGTCTAAGTAAAGTAACTTATACTTTAAATTTCTAAGTGATTTATGATCTAAACTTCTGAGACAAATGACTCATGATTTAAATTTCTAAGTGAAGTATATCCTTATGGATTATAAGGATTATGAGCAATTAAACCTGCAAAATTTCTAAGTAAAATATTTAGAAATATGAATATAGAGTGCCTTTCAAATGGATCGTATCCACCTTTTGGAAAATTATAAAGTAATTAAACAAGGGAAATGACATCAAAAGATATATTGATAATTTGCTTAAAGGCACAAATGTATAATACAATTGGTTTAAAAACCAACACTGAATAATTTAAATTGTCAAAAGATTATACAATACAACAAGTTGCAAATTGGAAAAAGTAAAAATCAAGGAGTAGCAGGTGTAGGTTGGTCAATAGTGGTGGATGTAGTGGTATCTGCTCCAGTTCCAACCATTTTGTCATCTCCTTCCTTCTCCTTGTCCTCTTCGGCAGCTTCAGCCTCATCCTCCTCATCTTCGGCATCCGAAGGGCTGAAAGGGCTGGGAGGAGTGTCCCCACACTAAGTGAGACCTGGTTGCATAATTCAGTCTCTTCTCAAAGTACTGGAATGGGATCTGCAATCCTTTGTCTGGTGAATTCTTCTCCTTCCAGATACTTTTGGACTGGAAACTATCCGACTTGGTTTAGTTCCTCCTTTTTTTTCTCCAATTCTTCAACCCGGACATTGGCAGCTTTCAGTTGCTCATTTAATGCAGCAACCTTCCCCTCAGCCTCTTTAGCCCTCAACTCAGCAAACCGTTTATCAGAGACCATCTGCTCCAAGTCCAGCTCCTTCTTTTTATACTCTTCCAGCTCGGTCCATAATTCTACGTTCCTCTTTGCCATGACCAAGTTCTACTCTTTGGCTTGTCCCAAAGAGGCAGACAACTCATTCACAGCATGTGAATTCTGAGTCTGGATTCTGCGGACTTGTTCGCTAAGATAGGACTCGCAGATAGTGAGCATTTGGGCTGCCTTTGTCCTCTCCTTCTTGGTTTGAGCTACCAATTTTTGAAGGTATTGAAGCTGGAAGATGATCTGTTAAAGAAAAAATACGAACACAAGTTTTAGCAAAAATCCACTAAGTATTAAAAAGGCAGAACTAAAGAGACACTCAAAAGTTGGTTAAAATTAAGTATAATAAGTTAAGTTTACCTCAATGCAACTGTTGAAGCAAGGACCAAGCTGTCCATCAAGGATGCCCCTTAGTAACTCCTTGTGATGTGGCACGCCAACTCATGCCACGTGTCAGCATAATACTGGGCCACGTGTCCACTAAAGTCCAGGTGGCACTGCCACTTGGCACTGACTGGACCACCAAGGTGGGCTCCACACGGCCATGTGTCGTTGCAAGATTGGGCCACGTGTCCACAACAAATACTTAAAAGAAGAGAAACCTCTGCCACGTGTCGCAATCCTATTCGAGGCTACAAGGTAGGGAAAAAAGGAGGAATTTGGGCCTTGAGGCTTGAATGCAAAAGCCCATGAGGCTTGATCAAGCATCAACCAATTAGACGATGACAAATGTCATCGTCCTATTTGTTGGCCTCCAAACCTAAGGCTATAAATACCCCTCAAAATCATCATTTTGGGGGCATTCAACATTCAAACATTCAATTCAACCAAATCTTCATTCATCACACTAAGAGAATTTCTCTCACTAGTTTCCCTCTCTAGATTACCAAATTGCTAATTATTGTTAATTTGCCTTA
>PYUH01000590.1:644063-678442 GCA_016808085.1 Suaeda aralocaspica | reverse complement strand
AAAACAAATAAAGAGACATACAAACCCCAACTAATGAACCTGTCCTATGTACGCCTTCTTGCATCATCAATTAAAAGAACCGCCATTATCAAGCCTTATATTTTCAACAAACAACTAAAATAATGATCTGTCCATGCAAGTTAACATAATAGAACAAATCATTATCTAAACACAAAACCCAAAAAAACAATTAAGATATATAAAACAATCAGAAGGACCAAACAAACAACAATTAGATCCCACAAATAATGCAAAATACACATTACCATACAAACGATACAAAACTATTCTAAACCTAGACATGCGTTAAGTTTGAGTAAACCTCATTGCAACACATATTTAAGTACAAAAATATACTCTAATTATATCATTTTAAAATCATTTAATATGATAACTCCAAATAAAAAACTTAACACTAATAAAACAATAACATGTATATTATCTTTATATTACTTGCATTCAAGTGAATTACTACGAAGTATTTATTTTACCTTTGAACAGAACCAAATGAAACACAAGAAGCATTCAACTGTACAAAGATCTTCTCATTTTTTATCCAATTATCAATGCACAAAACCCCTGTACTAAGAAAACTTAAACCTATAGAATGAACAAAGCCAATGAACGCAAGAAAACAAAAATATAACAAACACTGGTGTGAACATTTTAACAACACCTAGTGATGGCATGCCAAGTCAGCTGCCACGTGTCAGCCTCTGAGTGGGCCATGTGTCCATCTTTCTAGCATTAAATGCCCACGTGGGACTGTCACGTGGCAATGATGAATCTTGCCATGAGTGTGTCCTACATAGCCACATGTCATCTATGATTGGGCCACATGTGAATGGGAACAAGTAAAGGGAAGATTACTTCGCCACATGTCAAACTCCATTCATCGTTAAAAGAAGAACCAAAACAAACCGTTGGGCCTTAAAAGCCTAATGCCATAAGCCCATAAGGCTTATGAAGGAAGAGTTAATGAGATGAGGACATGTGTCGCGATCTCCTAGTTAGAGAATTGTACTTGAGGCTATAAATACCTCTCAAAATCCTCTTATGGACACATTCAAGATTAAGAGGAAAACACATACTATAAAAAGGAAAACTTCTCTCTAAACCTTTCTCTAAAACTGTTTACTTATTGATTATTGTTCACTTACTCTCCTACAAATACTTATTTAAGCATCGGAGGGGGAAATAATCCTATAGGATTATTGTCCCTTTTTTGCAGGTTCTAGGAGGTATGTCAGCAGGAGATCAATCTATCATGCCTTCAGTCTACGTCAGCGAAGTCCTCACAGTCCCTACCCCACCTCATTGTCGTGCAACAAAATTTGGCGCCGTTGTGGGGAGGGCTCCTAACAATGACTGGAAATGGAATTCCTACTGAGGATGAGACCAGATACCTAGACCAGATTGGCAATTACCAAACTAGGGAAGGTACTGGCTCACCAAGAAGAGACAACGATCAAGCTGATTTTGGAAATCAACCTGTGACCATGAGTAGCTAAGAGTATCTTGGCTGGGTTCCAAGAGAACCTGTCGAAACTCTACGGGAGTATTCCACCAAGAAAACTCGAGAAAGGTTGAGCCACACACCCTTCATCTTCAAATTGAAAGGTGTATGATTGAGGAAAGCCAAGGCCAAGAAAGATCTTTCCATGAGAAAGTTGAGAAGATAAGAAAGATCGAACTCCGCTGAAAACCCGTTGGGGAGCAGTGACGAAGTACCCTGTCACTCCCAAATATAAACCTAAACAGAGCTGGCAGGTAAGGAGGTTGGATCTAGCAAAACACAATGATGCTAGAACTCATTGAATTCAAAAAGCCATTGCAAGTGATGCTCGGGAGTATCTTGAGCAGAAGAAATCGCCAAGTAGAGATGCAAAGAATATCTTGATGCCAAGAAAGCCTCAGTATGGATACAAGAGAGTATTTGAAGGCCAAGAAGGCCTGGAGGGAAGGAGGTCGATCTGGTTCATCGAAGAATCTTCAACCAGGGAGATGACTGACTCCCATCATGTCTCCTTGGATTCAGAGAACGTGAGAGCCTACGAGACTTAATCGAGAAGAAGAAAGCTGATAAGGCCGATCAGAAAAGAACAAATGATTAGGTATTGGGAGGATGTAGGTAAGTCAAATGACCTTGCGAGAGTCAACAAGGGCTGTCCATAACCCTACGGGGGTTAACGGACAAAGCCTAACAACATGATGATGGAATGGAAGACACTGTTCTCTATGTCCATCATGATGGCTCCACGTCCTAATAAGTTTAAAATGCTTCAAATTGAGCCATTATATGGGACAAACTGACCCAGAGGGCATTTGGCTACCTACAAATATTTAATGTACTTTTAGGGTCCAGATGATGCAACCTGGTGCCGGTACTTCCCAGCAACCTTGAAGGAAATTGCCCAGAAATGGTTCAATGTCTCCTAGATCAATCAATTAAAAGCTTTCATGAGTTAGTACAATCTTTGTACATCATTTCATGGATAACAAGGGAGAGAAGACCACATGCATCTGGTAAAAATTATTCAAGGAGAGAGGGGGCTCTAAAAATTTATGTAAGGCATGAGCCCACCTATTTGATCCACGTTGATCAATGGGGAAAGAAATTTCATGTTGTACTGATTGGCTACGGGCCGCATTAATGAAATTTTGTTTTCCCCTATATTCGTCTTTATATACCAAGTATATGTTTGTTAAAATAGATGCTGATCTCAGCAGTTAGGGCACAGCCCCATACTTAACCAAGAGTAAGAAAATTCAAAACTTGCTTAACGGTTTTGAAACTAATAAGGGCAGATCCGAAAATTAACCACAGGTTAATACTTGGAAGTAAAAGCGAAAAGAATTTTTTATTGTCAAACAGGGTCCCATACCCCCTTAGGTGATTTGGATCACCAAATCGATTTAAAAGTCCGAGATTTAGAACCTTACCTAAATACGTGATAAATAAGGGCAAAGTCCTCACAAGTGTCAGTATTAGGGAAAATTCTTACTGTGAAGAGACTAATAACAGTTTCGATCCTAAGTTTAAGGGCAATCAATATGATGATTGATTCATCACTCCTAAGAGTAATGAATCAATCAAACTCTAAAGTTTTAAACTCAGGGATCTTACTGTTGAAAGAATGTTACTTAAAACAATAAGGGTTGAGGTGTCAAGTCTCAATAAGTTATGGACATCTAACTGAAGTCCAAGAGTTCACTGACCAATTACATGTTGTACAACTGAAGTTATATGAAAAACACCGAAGATGCCAATATTGGTTTGAACACATTCAATCAATTCACCAAAATAGACCGAGTCTAATGACAAAATCAGTAAATTTGACACATCCGGTGTTATATGAATACACCGGATATGCCAAAATTTTAGACAACTCTTAGCAAACATTCATGAATTTGATATGAAGAATGTCTAAGTTAAATCACAATGTTTACTTATATGTGTTATGACTTATGGGTAAAGTCTTTAAGTGAAATTTCTATGAGAAATCTCCAAGTTAAAATCTTCAATTTATTCTTTAAACGTCTAAGTAAAGTAACTTATACTTTAAATTTCTAAGTGATTTATGATCTAAACTTCTGAGACAAATGACTCATGATTTAAATTTCTAAGTGAAGTATATCCTTATGGATTATAAGGATTATGAGCAATTAAACCTGCAAAATTTCTAAGTAAAATATTTAGAAATATGAATATAGAGTGCTTTCAAATGGATCGTATCCACCTTTTGAAATTATAAAGTAATTAAAACAGGGAAATGACATCAAAAGATATATTGATAATTTGCTTAAAGGCACAATGTATAATACAATGGTTTAAAAACCAACACTGAATAATTTAAATTGTCAAAAGATTATACAATACAACAAGTTGCAATTGGAAAAAGTAAAATCAAGGAGTAGCAGTGTAGGTGGTCAATAGTGGTGGATGTAGTGGTATCTGCTCCAGTTCCAACCATTTTGTCATCTCCTTCCTTCTCCTTGTCCTCTTCGGCAGCTTCAGCCTCATCCTCCTCATCTTCGGCATCCGAAGGGCGAAAGGGCGGGAGGAGTGTCCCCACACTAGTGAGACCTGGTTGCATAATTCAGTCTCTTCTCAAAGTACTGGAATGGGATCTGCAATCCTTTGTCTGGTGAATTCTTCTCCTTCCATACTTTTGGACTGGAAACTATCCGACTGGTTAGTTCCTCCCTTTTTTTTCTCCAATTCTTCAACCCGGACATTGGCAGCTTTCAGTTGCTTCATTTATGCAGCAACCTTCCCCTCAGCCTCTTTAGCCCTCAACTCAGCAAACCGTTTATCAGAGACCATCTGCTCCAGTCCAGCTCCTCTTTTTACTCTTCCAGCTCGGTCCATAATTCTACGTTCCTCTTTGCCATGACCAAGTTCTACTCTTTGGCTTGTCCCAAAGAGGCAGACAACTCATTCACAGCATGTGAATTCTGAGTCTGGATTCTGCGGACTGTTCGCTAAGATAGGACTCGCAGATAGTGAGCATTTGGCGTGCCTTGTCTCCTCCTTCTTGGTTTGAGCTACCAATTTTTGAAGGTATTGAAGCTGGAAGATGATCTGTTAAAGAAAAAATACGAACACAAGTTTTAGCAAAAATCCACTAAGTATTAAAAAGGCAGAACTAAAGAGACACTCAAAAGTTGGTTAAAATTAGTCATAATAAGTTAAGTTTACCTCAATGCAACTGTTGAAGCAAGGACCAAGCTGTCCATCAAGGATGCCCCTTAGTAACTCTTGTGATGTGGCACGCCAACTCATGCCACGTGTCAGCATAATACTGGGCCACGTGTCCACTAAAGTCCAGGTGGCACTGCCACTTGGCACTGACTGGACCACCAAGGTGGGCTCCACACGGCCTGTGTTGCCAAGATGGGCCACGTGTCACAACAAATACTTAAAAGAAGAGAAACCTCTGCCACGTGTCGCAATCCTTTCGAGGCTACAAGGTAGGGAAAAAAGGAGGAATTTGGGCCTTGAGGCTTGAATGCAAAAGCCCATGAGGCTTGATCAAGCATCAACCAATTAGACGATGACAAATGTCATCGTCCTATTTGTTGGCCTCCAAACCTAAGGCTATAAATACCCCTCAAAATCATCATTTTGGGGGCATTTAACATTCAAACATTCAACCAAATCTTCATTCATCACACTAAGAGAATTTCTCTCACTAGTTTCCCTCTCTAGATTACCAAATTGCTAATTATTGTTAATTTGCCTTAATCCTCATACAAATACTTACTTAAGCATCGGAGGGGGAAAAAATCCTACGAGGATTTTATTCCCTTGTTTTGCAGGAATCGAGGTCCGAGCTATCAGGAAGTGAACAAGCCAACACCTGTCCATCTAACGTGTAGTCCTCTAGTTCCCTCTCCACGTATTCAGTTGAAGAGACCCTACCAGAAACTCTTTCTACATCACCTTGTACTCCTCGTCTCCACAACGGAGAACTTCTCTTACCAACTCCTTCTTGTAGTTGGAATCGGAGGTTTTGGAGGTTGAAGGAATGTCACCTTCCTCGTCTAGGAAGTCCTTTTCAGAGTCAGTCACATCTGTAGTGGAAAATGGAATAATTATGGCCCGAGGGTCTCTAGAAGATGTAATAGAGTCTCCAGAACGAGTACTCGAGATTGAGGTTACAATGTTACGTGCAAATTTAATACCTGATGCCATGGCGGAGTCAAGGAATTCCATAGGCATATTCTCCCGGATGGTCTCCTGCATCCCGGCAGCCGGATCCTAGTCAGGAGGAGGAAGGTCATTTGGATCCCTAAGTGAGGGATCCTTGTCCGTTCCCCCAATGGTTCGACCAGCACGTCTGGCCTCGTCCCGAGCTATAGGATCCATCAGGCCAAACTCCGTTTTATATGGATTGTCAAAGACAGGGTCTCTTTGAAGGCTGCTGGCTGGCCGGACAGCCTTGTCCTTCCGGCGGTAGGGAACCTCCTTTGACAATGGACTGTCCCCAGTCAGTTTAACAGGAGTCGAGGATGGGGAGGACTTGAGGCTGGGGAGGACTCGGTGCTGGCCAATGAAGCTGGCCTCTTCTTTTTAGGAGGGTTGATGGAGAATGGAGTAGAATTTCTCCTTCCTCTTCAATTTAGTAGGGAGAGCTTTTAGCTTCTCCTTACCTTTATCTTTCTTTTCTCTACCCAGCATTGAAGGCCGGGTATCTCTTGTTGACTGCAAAATTACAAAGATGATTCAGTAAATCATTATTCACTCATATTTAACCTGGTTATTCATGAGATAACCGGATAAACACCCCTAAACAATAACAGTAAGAGTCCTAAATTATGTAATTATTTAGAAACTAACAAATAATAAAATCAAGTTGTTTTATAGAAATTTCAAAGAATGTCAAAATTATTAATGGTTGACATGTTCGGTGATGTCAATCGATACCGAGTGTGCCAAACTTGCATTAACACACCTTCCACTTGGTATCTTTTAAAAAAATAAATTTCCTTAGTAAGAGAAACACATTCGGTGACACAGGTCAAGACTGAATGTGCCAAAACAACATTAACAAGAAATGAACTCGGTCACGTTTTAAAAGACCGAGTGGCATCTACATGAAAGCAGATTTGACATATTCGGCATCAAAAGATGATACCGAATGTGCCAAATCTCCATGCAAACACACTTGACTCGGTCTAACATATCTTGTCCGAGTGCATTTACTTGGGTGTGAGTATGACATATTCGGCATCAAGATATGATGCCGAATGTGCCAAATCTGCACATTAACACATTCAACTCGATCTCATAATTTATGACCGAGTTGAATCAAAGATAAATACAATTCGACACATTCGGTGTCATTAAATGACGCCGAATGTGCCGAACTTTAAATCTGCATTCAGTTTGGTCTCTTTCACAAGGCCGAGTACCTTCTTTAAAAAAAAAATAATAAAAAACATATAAAAACATGTACATATGAATAGATGTTTATATAACAGTAAAAGGATGAAAATGTTAAAGAAATAAGAACACTTGTATTTATAAATAAATTTACAAAAAGTTAAGTTTGAAAGAGGTTAACATTTGACACATTCGGTATCATATGGTGATACCGAATGTGCCAAAACCAAGTTCACATGTTTAGCATCTGATCTTTCGAAAGGAGACTGAATCAAACCTTAGTGAAATTACTTTTGACACATTCGGTATCATGTGATGATACTGAATGTGCCAAATTCAAGCTAACATGTTTTACATCCGGCCTTACTCAAGAAGACCGGATTAAAACACAGTGCAATAATTTTGGCACATCCGGTGTCAAAACAATGACACCAAATAAAAAATAATAATAATAAAAATAAATAATAAAATATAATAAAATAATAAATAAATAAATAATGGAAATTCCAAAGAATGCCGAGTTTAATGGATGAGCAATAAAATTTGGCACACCCGACGTCTAAAATACACCGGATGTGTTACATAGCATTTCAAATCAATATATTCATTCAAAAGTCCTGTAATTTCTAACACATCCGGTATCAATATGATTATTTCTTAATTAATTAATCGCTTACAAATCGACTCATACAAAGTATACAAAACATAAATTACATTGTCTATAGAGATATATGCTATATATAAAAAAAAGAAGCCGAATGAAATGAGGGACGTAGGACTTTTGGCAAGTCCGGTGTCTATACCTCAGTAGTTTGCCTCTTCTGAAGAGGCGTCTTCTCTTTGGATTGTGCCAAACGGCGAAGAAATTCGGCTTGGTCCATCTTTCCTTTCTTCTCGTCTGGCAGTCCGTTCAAAGCTTTTTCTGCAAAATGGAAGGCCGAATTATACTTAAACAAATTTGATAATGAAGGCAATAAAAGAATGTTATAATAAGAAATAAAAATAAAAAAAAAAGGTAACCTACCACCATTACCACCATACACTAACCCACAAGCTTCAAGAAACTTGTGGTCAGTGAAAAGGAATTTGAAGGGAATCCATTTGGAAGGAATCTCATAAGTCATTCCTTTCCATTTAGCAGTTGTTTTCCTAAAAAGATCTAATATGGCTAGGTCATTGGTGTTTAGTTTGGGAGGGTTGGTCACTTTGCCCTTGAATTTGGGACTCAAATTCCATTTATTCATCCTAGCCACAAAATCGGGGTCATCATACTTAATAAAAACAAAATCACCTTGCTAAAAGGTAGCCTTATTAGACTTTTCTATGGCGGTAATATATTCATCATCATTAGCCAGCGTAAACCAATCTTGTTTACATCCGGCAACCTTAATTAGTTTGTGCATATGTACAAAGGCAGAATAAGAAGGTCTAAGGTTATTTAATTTACAAGTGGCAGCATAAAGTACAATATGATGCCATGAATTCGGAGTTACTTGGCATAAACCTATATCATAACGATTAAGAAGATTTAAAAAGAAAGGAAGGAAGGGAATTGAAACGCCCATGTCAATCATGGACATGTAGATACCGAAGCATCCCTCTGGAACACTAAGAAGGGAATCCCCCTTCTTAGGGAGAATAAGTTGAAAACTCTTATGATTAATGAACGAATTACCATACAGAACAGTGTTAATGTCCTTAATGGCATCCTATCTCACCAAAGCAGTCTCTCGTGTGTGGGATAGGTGGTAGGTTTGCGAGGAGGTGCAATGACCTCTGTCTTAGATTCAGTAGCCGAGTGTCCTGATTCGGCTTCACCGGCAGATCTCTCCATCTCTTCAATGGAGTCTGCTGGGCCCTTGCTGGTAAAAATTCATGTGGCAGTTTGTTTAGTTCTTGCCATGTCCTCCTGCACAGGAAGGAATGGAAGATTCGGTGACTCCAAAGAAGAAAGAATATTTGGGGCATTAGAATATTGAGAGCCAGGTGATGAACCCTGACCCATCTCTACTCATTTATTACTAGGAACAATTAAAAACGGATTACTTGCATTATGAGGAGAAGAAAAACTAGAAGACATGATATAAGGAAAGAATAAGTAAAGAAAAATAAAATGAACCCGGATCAGGTAATAATTACCTAAGTAAGAAGTTGCTAAAAGAAAGAAGATCTGAAAACACTATTCACTGCTCGAGCTTCGCCTGAAATCGTCAAAAACTCGCCTGAAATCGCCTAAAAACTCACTGGAAATCGCCTTTGGAAATGCTCTTAACTTTCTATTACTTTCTTTCACTACTTTCTCTCTCTAAAAAAATTCACAAAAGGATGTTGTGAAAATTAATTTTTACTCCTCACCTTTATTTAAAGAAGAGGGCAGAGGGTAAAGTGGGGGGGGGGGGGGGGGAATTTGAAACTCTTCAATTCCCCCCAAATGACAAAAAGATAAATGGGCTTGCACATCAAAGCAAATGATATGGCATGCCAAGTCAGCTGCCACGTGTCAGCCTCTGAGTGGGCCATGTGTCCATCTTTCTAACATTAAATACCAACGTGGGACTGCCACGTGACAATGATGAATCTGCCATGAGAGTATCCTACATAGCCACATGTCATCATATGATGGGCACATGTGAATGGGAACAAGTAAAGGGAAGATTATACTTCACCAATGTCAACTCCAATTCGTCGTAAAGAAGAACCAAAACAAACCGTTGGGCCTTAAAAGCCTAATGCCATAAGCCATAAGGCTTTAAATAAAAGGTTAAGAGATAAGGACAGGTGTCGCGATCTCCTTAGTTAGAAATTGTACTTGAGGCTATAAATACCTCTCAAAATCTCATTATGGACACATTCAAGTTAAGAAAAACACATACTATAAAGGAAAACTTCTCTCTAAAATCTTTCTCTAAAACTGTTTACTATTGATTATTGTTCACTTACTCTCCTACAAATACTTATTTAAGCATCGGAGGGGGAAATAATCCTACAAGGATTATTGTCCCTTTTTTGCGATTCTGGAGGGTATGTCAACAGGAGATCAATCTATCCATGCCTCAGTTACGTCAGGGAAGTCCTCACAATCCCTACCCCACCTCATTGCCCGTGCAACAACACCTAGTGTGCAACACCTTGAGAAGACAACTCTAGATTACAACACACGACAATGTGGAACAATCTTTAATAACACTTTTTGCCAGAAACAACCTTTATTTTATTTTATTATTATTTTAATATTTATTTTATTTAGTTTTTGAAACAGAAACCTTAAACTAAATTTTTTGTTAAAAGAAACCTTGTAACTAGCAAAAACAAATTACGCTTGGAGCTAGACTTGAATCCATAACCTCTTACAAATCAAATTCAGTGTTTACCATCTCAACTAACCTTGTTGGTGATTTAAATGTCTACATAGTATTAACTACGTATAACCTTTTTACTCATCAAGTAAGTGAGAGGTTAGTGTTTTTATTTTTTATTTTTATAATTTTCAAAAGGCTAAAAATTAAAAGTAACACGAGGCAATCCCGGACCGATATACTAGTTATTATTAAAAGAAACCTTGTTTCCTTAATACAATTTGACCTAACTAATAATAATTGACCCACTTAATCCGCTCTTTGTGATTAGTTGCAACTAGGGTGTTCATCGATGATCTGATCCGAGCGGAGTCGAAGATCGCCAAAGAGGCGATCGACCGATGGAAATTTGATTGGATATCCTCCGAAATATCAGAAGTTGCCGCATCGAATAACCGGATACCGACGACCAAAAATACTTAAAAAAACAGCCAAAAAAATACAACAAAATCCTCAGGAAATTACCCCAGTGATCCGATCTGATATATATGTGATCCGATCCGAAAAACCTACTTTTTTCACATTTTCGATTATTTTGGATATTTGACAATCCATAAACGTGATCCGTTTCGGTTCCGAAACATCCGAAATCAAAAAAAAAAAAAATCATTTTTATCAAATCTGATCACTCGGATCAGATTATTTTAAACAACCCTACTTGCAACCCCTTTTTCCTCCTACTGGCTTTGTCATCTCCCACTAGTTTTCGTCCACTTATAATTATCATTTCTTCCGCTCCATAACTCTCCAATATGCTCCATTTCATTCAACCTCCCTTTTATTTATTTATTTATTGATTTATTTTTTCAAGTTTTGGGTGCAACAATATCACTTATTTTCACATCTCATATAACTGTTGCCACTTGCACTCCTCTTTGATTAAGTAGCATTTTTTATTTATTATTATAATGCATAACCACTCATCGAGCATAACACAAGGCTTGGTTTATTTTCATATTCAAGTTACCTTATTAATAATCATCGGTACCATACATTAGACTATGTTAGAAACTTATACTAGTCCAAATCATAAACTAAGACAAATTAGCTCATTGCTTCTTAGGATTAAAAGAAGTTAAGTACATAACTACATTACATATTACACTAAATAACTAATTAAGATCCCGTTGATGGTAGAGGAGTGGATCTTGAAATAGAAACTTGGGAAGTTTGAAGATGCCTAGTCCTTAATTTTGAAGTAGTTTCTGTTATTCCACCTTCACTAGCACCTTTTTTTCCACCTTTCCTTCCACCTTTGCTGTCTTTAGATTGGGCAGGGGTTGTTGTTGAGTTGAGGCAAATTGTAGCACTAGATCTTGTAGAAACTTCTTTCTTTGGTCCTCCACCTTTGGCTTTGGTACATTAGGTTGAATTACGACAAGAGTAGAGCACTTGATCCATAATGTCCTAAACCACATAATTGTTGCACTTATTTTGTTTCTTAACCCTCTTAACTTGGTTCTTTCCTTTATCTTCACCATCTTCATCTTCTCCTTCTTCCTCTTTCTTTTAGTAGTCCTCCAAGCATGGACCTATGCAATAGTGGTGGTGGCCTTGGGTATGTTGTCACTTCCCAATGGTTTACTCCTAGCATGGCCTTGAAAGTTCGGGCATAAGTCTTAGCATATGTTTGAACATGATATGTTGGGTGAATAATCTTCATAGTTCAACCTTCTCAAAGAGATGTAAGCAAGTGCTGCCAACATTGGAATTTCGATAAGAGTCCACCTATAACAGGTGCATTCCCTTGCTTGTAGGTTAACCACATAAGTGTCACCTTCATGATTAACCTCAAACTCATACAAATCAGCTTTTCAAATTCTCATATTAGTAACTTTCTTAGTCCTTTTCAATCATTTCCACAATAGTTGGCATAATCACCCTTCAAAATTTTCAAACCTTCTTCTTAGCATAACATCTAGCCATGACATACCTCCTAATTCATTTCATCAGTTGCAAAATAGGCTTTATCCTAGCTTCTCTCAAAACATTGTTAAAACTTTCACTATAATTGTTGAGTAACATTCCAGACGTTTCAAGTTGACCTAAAGCGTGTCTGGACTAGTGACAAGCGGGATGTTATCTAAGTACTGTAGGCATCCATATTATGGCTTTTTTGCTTCCTATTTTTATTGAAGTGATACTGTAAAAGAAATTGATGAATATGTAAAAAAAAAAGATGTTTGTTTTATGAATACAAAACTTTTATGTAAATATTTACCTTAGTAAAATACCTAGCAGCCACCAAGATTTTGTCTGAAGACATCACCGGGCAATTTTCCCTACAAGTAGTCCAAATATGTCTACAACAACATTCTTCTTCTCTACATTTGGCAAAACCCTTTCAATGCTTCAAGTAAACCATGGAATATGAATATGACTTGAATGTTGTGGCACATTATTAATTTTAAATGAATTAGTTATAAGTTTCACATCATACCTTTTGTCTATCTAACATGTATGTATGTCAAGTCCTCTCTCTCATGAACCATGTAACAACATCAGCAACAGATTCGATGTTCCTTAAGAAGTTCTAAGAACCATTCCAATTTCTTAGTTCTCAGTTTCTACAACAGCCATGCAACAGGAAAAATATTTTGGTTTCCATCTTTTCCCTATTGCTGTCAAAAATCCAAGGTAAAATTCCTTTTAACTGGGCACCATTACTGCAACCAACCAGGCCATAAACCTTCTTTACATGGCTGTAAGCATATATACAACCTTTGAAGCATAATAGGTGGATTCTCAACTCTACCAACCTTAACAATAATTGTGCTACCAGGATTATATCTTTTAACAACATTATCATAGTTCCCATACCCTTTGGGATTCCAAATCCGCCTTACTAAAAATCATATTCGTTGCTGTCCTTCTTGTAATATCCAACTTCAAACCTCACTGTTCTTCTCGCAAACCTGATGAAGCTTTTATTCTCATACCAACTCATCCTTCCACTCCTCTATAATTTTTCAGCCAGAAATAGAGATGTGACTTTCACTAGTACAAAACAAGCCTATTGAGGCGCTTAATTAGACGCGCAACCCAATAAAAGTGCTAATTCAATTAAAATACCTCAATGTAGAAGCGCATACAAAAGCGTGCAGATAAGCGTTGGTAAAGGACAAAATCCCGCCACTTACTTTTTAATAAAATCCAAATTCCCACTTCCATTGTCAAAAAAAAAAGGAAAGAAAAAAAACTCCCACTTCTTCCACGCAGCGCTGCAGCAGTTTGCTTGTTTTCCATCTCTCACCGAAATCCTAATCAAAACAAAAACCTAATCAAAATCCTCTCTCAATAGAATTCTATATTCTCCAATTCTACGTGAAATTGCATAGAAGCTCTTCCAGACATTTGTAATTGGTCTAATTAGGCAAAATTCGAATTCTATCAAAATCTAATCAAAATCCTAATCTAATCGCTTCTCTCAATCGAGGTATCTTTGTCAAATTAATCTTTAAATTTTTTTCGCATAATATTGTATTTAATTTCTTATGTATTGTTATATTAATTGGTAAATAATTTGGATTTGTGAATGTAATTAATGGCAGGCAGCAGAATTCGTGATAATTCGTGAAGTGGTTCTGGGGTTTTAGTTCGTGAAGTTTCTGGATTTTAATTCGTGAAGTTTTTCAGCTTATCGTCAAGCTCTTGTTAGTAAGTTTTCTTCTTTATATTCAATTTTTTGTGAATGTTTGATTAATTTGATTATGATTGTTTAATTGAGTTTCCCCTAATTTTTCATTGTTATGCCTTAATTTGGGTGAAATCGTTTTTGTTGGAGATTAGGGGTGTAATTCTTTGTTTGAGAATGAGTGTTAGGTTGTTTGAATGGTGATGTTCAACTGGGAGGTTTGATGGAATTGGTGTTGGAGATTAGGGGTGAAATCGTTTTGTTGTGTTGCTGATTTCAGTTGGTGTTGGTGAGTTGAGGCTGGTTTGCTATGGCAGGCTTGGCTGGTTGTGTTAGGAGGGTGTGAGGGTGGTTCTTGGTGTAGGCAGGCCTGGTTGTTTGCTGTTGGTGGTGGTTTACAGGTTATTTTGGTAGGTTTTTGCTGCTGAGTTTGCTGTGAACTAGTGTTGGTGCAGTGCTGCTGCTTGGTTTTGTAGTTGGTTTCAAAGCTGCTAGTGGTGGTGTAGTTGTGTGGCTGTTCATCTATTGCTGGTTGTGGGTGTGAGGGTGGTTCAAAGCTGCTGGTTGTGCTGCTGTGTTTGCTGTGAACTAGTGTTGGTGCAATGCGCAGTGTGGTTGGCTGACCGGGCCTTTGTGAATAGGCTCTTAGCTGAGTGTTTTGGGGCTGATTTGCTTGCTTTTGTGTGGGATAGCATAGAGCTAACATCCTCTGCTTCTTCTGCTGTCTTTTTTGTCAACTTAGATCACCAAGTTAACATTCCATGTACACACTACAAAATACTATGTTAAATATTGAAACAAATAAAAGACACAATGCATAGCATGACCACCTATGGAAAAAGATTGTTAAGGTTGTGACCCTGTGTGGATTTGACAATTCTATTTTATTTTATCGTGTTGAAGTCTTCATATAAAAGTTTAACAAGATATATGTGCTATTGGTGTCACTGAGATTTAAGATTTTTATTCTATTTCATCTACTGATGTTATCCGGTACCCTACCATATAATTTATAAATACTATACTCCATCGGTCTTTTGGGAGATGTTGAAAAATGGGTGTAGTAAGTAAAAAATGATGGGGGAGTAATTGGTTATGTGAGAGTTGAGGGATAACTTATATGATGTGTTTTTTCTGCCAATTTAAGAGATGATGTGATTGATTCTCATAATTTGAAAAAATAAAATAGTGGTTATGTACTTAAACTAATATTCATAGAATATAGAACCTACTGTCGTTGTGCCTTAACTATCTTATTAATTGAAGTGGTGCTCTAATATGGATATAGTCAATCTCTATAATATAATAATCAAGTAGGATTTTTAATGACCAATCAAAGGAAATTTTTGATATTTAAGCACCTTAGCTACTACAAATATACTTGTTGTGTATGCTGATTTTACACTCAAGTGTATTAGCCAATCAAAATTGAGTGTTTGAATTGAATTCTAAAATAAAAATTGAGCGTTTGAATGAATTATAAATAAAAAAATTGAGTGTTTGAACTCAATTTAAAATCAAAATATGTTGGTGGGATAGAGAATCCATTTTAAATATTCAATTAAAGAGTGAATATGAGGAAACTTTGACCTAATAATGGCAACAAAAACACTAGAGCAATCAGCAAGTTCCTTGGAATTAGCGAAGTAATTCTTGCTATTCCAAACTACTATGGAAATTAATTCCCAGGAAAACTCTAAATGCATCTAGAGTACTTAGAGTGGGTGAATTAGCTCATAAGTGATTTGTCAATTTGCGAAATTTAAAACTATAAACAATCTAATTTTTTAGTTTCTTGTAGTAACTGTTTGGTTGTGGCTGTTTTTGGGATTTGTGGCATTTAAGCTCTCATGTAATCTGTTTCTTATTTGCTTTTGGCATTCCATATTCCATAAACGTTGTGCAAAACAACCTCTATGCTATCTTTCCGCCGTATTTGAAGAATTTCTCTTTTATTGATTTTATTGAATAGTTATAAATTGTAAATTATTTTGCAAAGTTTGGATTTCACTAAAAGTTTGTGGACACTGGAATTCTAATAATCACTAAAAGAACAAGAAAAACAAGTCATGTCATCCCATAATTGTGCATATACTTAAATAATGGTGCCAACATCTTTCTTTTATATGTTAAACCTACTTTCCCTTACTCATTTTTTAGGTACAATTTTTATTGTTTTTGTGATCAACTACTCAAACGTGTGTTCTTTTTCTTCTTATTGTATGTTTTTTAAATAGTTGTGGTGGTTTTTTTTTTTTTAGTTTAAAATTTCATGGATTGAGAACAATCAAGGAATACTAAATTTCCCAATTAAAACACCAGAATACCGAGTAGGGGTTGATGGCTTCATGAGTTATGCTAATAGGACTTTACCATTGATGCCAAGCTTAGATGTCTGCTACAATGTGCATAATAATAATAAGCTATTGAATACTGATGAAGTAAATTATCACTTGCTTCATAATGGAATGATGCGTAATTATTCAACATGGAATTTTCACGGGGAGAGTATGAATCAAGTTCGTACTCCAACTCCTAGAACCAATGGTAGAAAATGAGACTGTGATGGGTATGGATATGCGTCAAATGCTGCATGACATATATTGTCGTGTAATGGTGACCCGGTTGATGGTGAGAACATGGATGAGGTGTACCGGTCCCTAACAAAGACGCACAAAGTTTCATATCTTGCTAAAAGATGCTGAGCAAGAATTAGCCTGGGTGTCAATTACTAAGCTGTCTTTCTTAGTGCTTTTATATAAAGAGCACTAATAAATGGACTAAAAGTCTCTTAATGATTATTTCAACTCTTACTACTTGCAATTCCAAGTAGTGCAAAATCTGCCAAAGTCGTTGCAGAAGCCAAAAAGGTCATTGAGAAGTTAGGTATTGGGTATGTTAAAATTCATGCATGCCCAAATCATTGTCAATTGTATTGGAAAGATAAGGGGGAATGATGGGAATGCTCAATTTGTGGTACTTCAAGGTGGAAAACTCAAAATGAGTAGACACTTTAAACAAGAAGAAAGAAAAGAAGGAGCCCCTGAATAAAAGTCTTAGTTATTTTCCGTAATACCAAGACTTAAGAGGTTGTATATGTCTAAAAAACTGCGCCCCTAATGAGGTGGCATGATGAAGAACGCTTAAAAGAAGAAGGGTGCTAGACATCGCTGATTCTGAAGCATGGAAATCATTTGACACTAGGTATCCAGCGTTCGGTGAAGAGAGTCGCAATGTAAGGTTGGGCTTGCTAGTGATTGTTTTAATCCTTTGGGTGATGGCTCTGCACATAGTTGTTGGCCGGTTGTCTTGGTACAATAAATTGCCACCATGGATGTTGTTTGAGACCATCTTCTCTATTTGTCGTCGTTAATTCCTGGACCAGCGACCGGGAAATAACATTGATGCTACTTACAACCGTTAATTGAGAGTTAATGGAGTTATGGAATATTGGAGTTGAAACATACGATGCTTTAAAAATGAAACTTTAACATGCGTGCAGGCCTGCTATGGACAATCAGTGATTTTCCAGGATACGGAATGCTCTCTGGCTGGAGTGTCCATGGAGAAAAGGCTGCCCTTGTTAATGTTAGAACCGATTCCAAGTGGCTTGATAATGGCACAAGTACTGTTTTATGGGACATCGTCGTTTCCTAGATTTAAATCATCAATTTCGATCGAATTGTGATGCTTTCAATGGGGAAGAGGACTTTAGAGAAGCACCTACAACGCTAACTGGGGCTGAGGAGTTATGCCAAGTAAGAGAGATTCAGGATTTCAATTGCTCAAACACATGGAAGAAAAAAAATATCTTTTGGTCATTGCCTACTGGGAATCTCACTTAATTAGACATAACTTAGATGTTATGCACATTGAAAAAATGTGTGTGACAATGTGATTGGCACTTTGCTCAATCTAGAGGGGAAGACTAAAGATAATTTGAAAGCTCGTTTAGATCTACAAAAATGGGGAATACGAGCAGACCTTCACCCAATAGAGAAAATCTCTAGAAATGGAAAAAAAAGATACGACTTGCCACCTGCCCCCTACACATTATCTAAAGATGAGAAGAGAAAATTTTGCAAAACTCTTAATGACATCAAAGTTCCAAATGGTTATGCGTCAAATATTTCAAGATGCATAAATCTCCAACAAGCCAAATTACTTGGGCTTAAAAGCCACGATTGTCATATATCAATGCAACAACTTCTTCCTGTTGCATTGCGGGGGCTTCTTTCGAAGGATGTGTTGGCGGTTTTATTTGATTTATGTGGCTACTTTAGAGATGTATCTAGTAAGACTCTATATGTAGACGACCTCAAAAAACTTCAGGCTCATATTCCTATAATTATATGTCACTTGGAGATGATTTTCCCTCCTAGTTTTTTCACCATAATGGTACACTTGGTTTTGCATCTAGCTACCCAAGCAAGGATTGCTGGACCAGTGCTTTTTATATGGATGTACTTCGTCGAGAGGTACCTTGGGTCATTGAAATCACATGTGCGTAATAAAGCTCACCCTGAGGCTTCCATTGCAGAAGCTATTGCAGCTCTCGAGTGTGTTAATTTTTGTTCTACATACCTTGATGGATTTGATCTGATATTTAGGCTGTTTTCAAAGATTAATAATGACGCTTCAGTGGTAGATAATCCAAATATGGCTGAAGAAACGGTGTTTTCACAAGTGGGGCAGCCTTTAGGGAAGCCTAAGTCATGCACTATTAGCCAAATTAGCAAGACACAAGCACATCGTTATGTGCTATTCAACTGTCCGGGTGTCGCTGAATTTTTACAGTAAGTATCAAAATTACATAATTCATATATAAAATCTGTTATTTCATACTTATAAATCAAAGATAAAGGCTATTTCATAATATAAATCAAAGATAAAGGTTATTTTTTAATGTATAATTATTATTTCCTTTTTTAAGAGTACATGCTTCAGAACTTAAAAGACGAAGTCGTCTAAGGCATTTAACGTTGAAAGACATTGAGCGCACTCAACATGAAGTATTTCATGATTGGTTCAGGCAACATGTAAGTAGGGTCATTATCAATTTTTTTTTTGTATTTATTATTACTATTATTATTATTAATATATTTATTATTAATTTTTTTTAATTTTTTTTTAATTTGATCATGTATTGTTATATTGCACTTTAAATAGGTAACAAAATTGGAGGAAACTAATGGCATAGAATCTTTAAAGGAGGAAATTAGAATGCTTGCACGGGGTCCACTCGATGCTG
Source organism: Suaeda aralocaspica (assembly GCA_016808085.1). NCBI lineage: Eukaryota > Viridiplantae > Streptophyta > Magnoliopsida > Caryophyllales > Amaranthaceae > Suaeda > Suaeda aralocaspica. The sequence goes on along the minus strand of PYUH01000590.1, from coordinate 659,312 downwards.
TCACAAAATATCGGGGGTATAATGTCAATGGTTTCAGCTTTAGATCCAAGCGATTTGACAAGTGTACTCAAAATAGTGGTGTCGTGGTTATTGCAAAAACATCAAGCTATGCAAGTTCTAGTGATAGGAACCCTATTTTGGGAGATGTTGCGTACTATGGTCGAATAGTAGATATCATACAACTGAAATACTTTGGAGGACATTCAGTTGTATTGTTCAAATGTGAATGGTTTGACCCTACAAGTGGAAGAGGTGTAAAGAAGGATGAATTAGGTTACACACTAGTCAATACTTCTCGATTAACGAATACAGGGGAAAACATAGAGCACGAACCATATATTTTTGCAGCGCAAGCTGAACAAGTCTTTTACATACAAGACCAAAACAATCCACAATGGTCGGTTGCTATAAAAATGAAGCCCAAAGATAAATATGACTTGGTAGATGACGACTTCAGTGAAGACACAGAAGAAGAACCATATCATGTCACATTTTTGAACAATATTTTAACTGATGAAAACGGAAATCACAGTTGGCTTAGGAGGGGTGTAGAAGCGACCACGGTAGATGACAATGAAGATTCTTGAATCCTTGTTTGATATATTAAACTATTCTTTTTAAATTTTTTGTTGAAGCTGTTGACATTGTTAGTAATACTTTGAGCAACCTTTTTTTTATTGTGTATTGATGTTATTGCTGAATATTTTGGTGACTGTTTTTATGTCTCGTTTTAGCTAGCTAATTAAACTGCTTGTTGCTGTTATATATTGTTGTTGCTATGGTTGTTTTTATTCTTCTTTTTGGTGTGGTAACTTGTCCTTGCTGAATAACATTTGCTATATGATATTGTGATTCTCTTTTTTAAGTTTTCTTTCTATTAAAGGAGTATGGTGGTGGCGCAAGGGTAAGATATTGCGATTAGCTCTACTACAATCTACAAAAATGGTGAATGTGGCAAGGTTGTCCAACAAATCAACCCCTTCAAATGAATTGCAGCAGGAAGGTCAAAGGGGTATAATCCTTCTGATGAAAGAGACCAAGAACCAAAGAGATCAAGTTCCTTCAAATGAACGTCAACACATGGTCATAGAGTTCAAAATCCTTCTGAACAGGACAAATGGAACCAAAGAGATCAAGTCCTCTCAATGAAGCAACAACAAGGTCAGAGAGATCAAAATCCATCGATGCAAAGCAGTTCACGCAAGAGGAAGGTGGTTGTAGTCGTCATGTGAGTGGAAATGCAGATCAACAATGTACTAGTACACTTGGAAGGTACGTTAATAGTCATTATCAAATTGTCTTTTATTATGCATCACATGGTTTCTTTTAATGCTAGAATAGATTGAGAAGTTATGATTCAGTTGTTAAATTCTTTAAAGATGTAACTATTTTTAACCAACAGATTCAATGGGAATAGAAGACGTGGGAATACTGTTTTGGCAGATGTATGGAATCTGCCAGAAGGACAACGGATAGTAATCGAGATAATAAAGGAGAATCAACCAATTGGAGAAGAAGGAGGAGTATTAGGCTATTTTGGTGGAACAGTGGCTAGAAATGGGTCACTTTGCTCTTACTTACACAAGATGGGATCTTTTTGAAGAAGGTTGCAATAAAAACAACCAGAAAATGATATTAGAAGAGTTGAGGTAATTTTTTAGCATCATATTATTATTATTATTATTATTATTATAATTATTATTATTGTTGTTGTTGTTTTGTTGGTTATTATATATATAACGATAAGTTGAAGACAAACATATTTACATCTTATTGGTTATAATTTTTTTAAAATCCGTCTTTATATTCATATAGAGGCGTTTCTCTACCCAACATCACTGAGAAATGGATCTGAAATCTATTGGGCACAAATGGAGAGATCACAATGCAACTTGAAAGGGAGAGGGTACGATGATGATACTGCCGTAACAACCCTGTATGATAATTGCCCAGATCTGATGTTCTATATGATCAATGGTTAGCCTTGTTAATTTCTCTTCGGAGGTCAGAGGAAGGAGAAAAGTAAATTTGTGCGGTTATGTTCTTTTTATTATTATCAAACTGGTATTGGTGCTAAATAATTCCAATTGACTGTAAATCTCTTGCACTAATTTCCCAGAAAAGAAGCAACGTAGTAAAGAATCACATAGCAGGCTAAAGTAAACCCGATTCATACCACCGGTACTAAAGTCTGCTCGTGTTCGTGAAGAGTTGGTATGATAGATGTTTACATCCTTGTAAATTGACATGTTTTGATTACTTAATTTTGACTTGTCATCCTTATTTTTTGCTTGTGATTTGTATTTTTTTGAATGCTTAAAAACAGATTGAACAAGAGCCCATCACGAACTCAAACTAATATAGAATGCCACAAGCATGAATCAGAAGCAGATATAACTGTCTGTTTTTTTTTCTTCGTGAATTTCTTATTTCAAAATTTATGTTCCATTTTGCTTTGCTAATAACATAATTGTTTTGCTTTGTAGAATCAGATCAGAAAATTATAACAGAGCAAGGGGACAATGAAACTTAGATGATGATCCAGTTCCACAGTGTGGGAAAGATCAATTTGGCCTGTTTCTGGTTAGGATTAAGTGTTAAGCCATCAGACGTAGGAAGCCTTCTATACCCCGTTCATGCACTAATCTTAACAGTCCACTGAGGATGAAGTAGCATTTATTCATTATTTTCGCCAATTAAAGGGAAGGTCGAAAGATTGACAATCTTGTGAGAAGGCAAGGCAAAACTATTATTAAAGTGAAGAGAAAGCTGGAAATCATAACATTACCTTCTCAGATGAATCTGAATCTGATGTTAGCACATCTGATTCTTATGAGTTCGAATCGGAGGAGAGCATGAAAATTCTGATCCTAACTAGGTAAATACAATTCCTCTTATATACTTCTCGTATCAATTTATTTGGTTGTGGTTATGAGATGAACTGTTGCTTCCTCTCTGAAAATAATGGTGATTTGAATTTTTTGGCTTGACTTGACACAAGCAATGTGTATCATTTCTAATTGATTTGTTCTTTGTTACTTGATTCCTTATAATTGTGGATACCGGAAAAACAATTGGTTGTTTGGGTGATTCCCTAGATTCATGATTGGATTGTTGGTTCGTTCTTGGATATGTTTGAAACAGGTTACAGGCTATAAATAGTCCCGTTTTGGGATGGTTCATCCAATTAAGGAGACCTGCCGAAATTTCTATTGAAAATTCATAATTTATTACTTTGTGTGATTGTCAACCAAACAAATTGTGACTAATTATTTGATGTTTTGGGAAAGTACTTTCTGAATCCATGGTTTTTAATGTTTGATTTTTATGCTCTTGGCCAAAGTTTAGATTGATTTGCAATAAATTGATACCTTTGTTTTATTGTCATTTTGTAGGCCTAACAATGGAAATTTTCATTGATATAGTTATGCTTGCAACTCAAAAGATATCTCACGGAGGCAAATTCATAATCACATATGGGCATCATTCAAAGTATCATTGAACTTCTACATGGACTGATTTATGTGCGCATGTAAGATTTAAGCAATAGCCTTTTGGATTGTTTTTAGGTACTTGAATATTTCAATGTTTGTTATTCATAACAATTTATTGAGTTTTGATTTTTAGTTTCTTTTGGTGGTGTTGAATCCTTCTCTATACAAATTCTGCTGCTGTTAGATTTCTTAAGTAGAAAATAACAGTTGAAATTACATATGCACAATTGCGACGCAAAAGTCATGGATATATGGGGTCAAAAGTGCGGCACCTTTCTCTTGCGACGCTTAATAGCGCCTTTATAGATTGTGTAATAGTGAACAGTATATTATTGCGGCGCTTTCAATTATCGCATTAGGCTACTAGCTATGAACCTACTATACTATGGGCGGCGCTTATAATGCCTCTAAAAGATGCTAAAGCATCAGGTGAAAGTCGTGGGCGCTTTTAGTATGCTGTACCGACGTTGTCAATTGGCGCCGCTGCAGGTCCTTGCGGCATCCACTTTGTGCACACTTTTGGCAAGTGTCGGTAAAGGATCTTCCGGCGCTTTTTTGCGTCGCAGGAACCTAATTTTGAGCGTCGCAATAGTCCATTCCTGTAGTAGTGTTTAGAATTGTAGTGCACATGGTTGCGATTCTAATGATGTGGGCCTATGCTCTGATCTACCAACTAGCTTCAAGATTTAATTTCTTGGCATTATTTTGAAACACACACTTCCTCTTCTTTTGTTACAAGCTACACTTTAAGATTATTCTGCCTTTCCATGGGCATTTGCATCTTAGAACAATAAACAGAGACTCTGGAGTTATTGTTCTACAAAAAGTAGTAACCATAACCTTCTTTTATCTTGGTACTGATTGCTTTCCTAGACATCATGATGTAAATTTAAGCCCTTTTGATGATACAATTTAGCCCTTAAAATCATCTGGAGGATTGAACACATGCTAATTTTTGCCCTCCTCATCTGACCCAATAATGCTCGCTTTTCCCCCATCACTATCACACGGTCATCATCATTTTGTAGGTCAAATTCTTCACATCATCATCAGCCTCTTAGCTTCCACACTTACCTTATGCTGCACTATATGATTATTTGCAACTCCTCCAAGTTCTTCATGTCACCCTTCACTAATATAAGTACGGCATAAAGTTGAACAAATCATCATCCTCTAGATCTTCATAATCTCCCTCACTCAAGTAAGTATCACATTCTCACTATCAAATTTTTCAGAAACATTATCATCTTTCAGTAAATAGGAATCTCTTAAAATTCAATGTTTTTCTTAACAAATTTAATGGGCCAATTTTTTCCTTTGAAAAGAACGTGTTTTGGAATTTGGAAGTTGACAAAGTTTGTTGAGTTTTATGATTTATATTTCTGAGAAAATAAAAATCTTTGGCACCAAGTTCTTGGAAAATTATTAATTACTTCGACATATGGCCCCCTACTTGAATTGTTTAATGAGTCATCACCATCCTCCCTTTTCAAATTTTACCCCTACCCTCACTTATATGTCTTCACTGTCATAATGAAACAATAATATCAATGTGCTCCATGAATATAAACTAAGTTCAATAACACTTAATCAACCATCAAACCTGATTAACACAATAACTAGGGCGTTTCACCACGGACCGCGACCGCTAATGGGCAGCGGGACCCCCGTATAGACTGTGAGGTGGGGTCAAATAGAGAAATGTCTGACTTTGGACAAAATTGGATAATCTTTTCAATCAAGCATCAATATTAGACATTAGACTTGTTGCGACTGGTACAATTTAATCACTGGCCTTTTACTGGGACCAAACATGTATCTACAAACGACACGTCGAACAGTTAAATTTTTTCTAAGTACCTGACATATGTCTCTCGAATATTCATATCAATTGGACATGCACTAATGACTTCTATATTGTTCTACTACGTATAATTTCCATATTTTATTTCTAGGCTTTAATTTCTATTTTAAGATATTTTTCATAAATAAAATTTTTCTAAGATTAACGAAATTAGTTTTTGATCCAAAAATAGCAAAGCGCGTACTCACTCATGGCTAAACTTCCTATTTTTTGATCTTTTGTATAAAACGATATGATCGAGAGAACTTCAAGTGCAAGCAACCTACGTGATGGCGAAAAGGAGTATGGTTAGTTCGTGCAACGAACCAATGCCACCAATAGGGAGTACGGGGGACGCCGACGAGCCACCCTACCCACTATGCCTCCACAAGCATGGTCAAGCAGTTTCATCTCCACCTGTAACTCTTTTGTGGTTACGCGGGTCTCAGCTGTGTGTTGTAGGTTCGGCTCCCTTTTCGATATAAATACGACTCTGATAAGAGGGGTTCTACTACTTACTCTCTATTCTCATCCTCTTCTCCTCTTAAACACTCTCAAAATTCTGTCAAAACCTCTCTATAAACACAAAAGGCACACCTTTTCCTAAACACAAACAAAAATCAACACTCCTTTGGTTAATTTTCTTGGTTTTTGGTATTGAAAGGGGTATTATAAGGGTTTGTCTCGACCTTTGCATGCAAGGTATCTCTTATGATGCCTTAAATCTTTGTAAGTTCCTCCTTTTTTCTCCATGCATTTTCTAGTTTAATTTCATCATCTTTAATTCATGTAATGAAATAATGATGGTTTGTGCTATTTTTAATATGGTATATGATGCAAATAAGGTTTTTATTCATACTACCGTGTTTGTTTTGATGTTTTAGTATTATTGTGATGTGCATGAATTATGTCTTAATGCTTTTAGATACATGATCCATGTTTGGAAAATTTTTATATTGCATTAATTCATGTTTTAATACTTCCACATCATTATTTAGGCTTGTCACACCAGAATTATGTTCTATAATCACATTAAAGTAAGATATATTGGATGATCACACTTAGGATCCTTTAAGTGAGCTAATTCAAAGTGACACCATATTATGAGCTTTTATGTTTGCATTAGTGAATCAAACTAACTTAGTAATCTCTACGTACGTGCTTTTAGAGTTTTCAATACGGAAATATGATTGTTTTTCGTTTTTGTAATAATGATTGAAAATGAGAACAAGTAAAGACATTAGATGTAGGGGAATTGGTGCACTTACCCCTTATTGATAAGGAGAATTTAGATACCACTCACCAAACATCCCCTAATTGTCGTAAAGCTGGGGTATCGAACTCAAGGAGCTGACATCTAGCTAACTTTGAAAGTAAGGTTCAAGTTGTGTTGTTTTTTTGTTTTTTTATTTTTTTTTTTTTTTGATTTTTGATGTGATTAAAACTACAACTACAATTAACAAAACTACGAGCTTAAATAAAACTTAGAGGAAACCTTGAATAATACCTAGAATTAATGGTAACGGGTTCATGACATCATCTTGGGGGATATAAACTACAACTCTTAACTAGAAATTCTACTCATCGGGGAATGGGAATCCCTACTAAAATGACCTCCTCTCGTTAATTAAAAGTGGAGATTGGTCATCAACATAACCTCTTCTCGGAGTGAGTCCATCAATTTCACAAACCTCACTAAAACTATGGTATCTAATCATCCAAGCTCTGAGACTTATTCTCTTGATAATGTTTTCACTCATGTACTATGAGAAAGAGAAATGATTTACAACAACTCATAGACAAAGATTTGGCAAACCAAAAATACAAGATAGTCAACATGATCAAAATAACATCAAACCTCTTGACTGAAAGTCAACAAACCCCAACATTCAAATATTCATCAAACAATTATCAAACCCCAAAAAATGGTCATAAACCCTTTCCCCATAGATTCTAGAAGTAAACTACTCACAATCCTGGAAAATAAAGCACTAAACATTGGAGCAAAACTAAAGCATAAGTACATACAGACCATTATTTTATCACTAACAAAATAAGCATAAATAAACAAAAAGTATAAAAAAAAAGATAAAGACAAAAGTAAACACATATCAAAACTTGATTTGATTAATTTAGAGCTTCTATTATGGTTTTCATTTCTTTGACTACCTTCTTTCTCTACTTGTCAAATACAATCAAATTAGAAATCTTAATACTATAATGAGCTTAACCTAACAAATGTAAATATGTTATTTATACCCCTACTTTGTAGGCCTAATTAGAAACCATGCAAAAAATTACCTGCGTACTCAAAGTGATCGTTCCACCCAGAGCGACGTACTCCAACTATGTGCGGTCACCCCAAGGTTGAGTGGTTGCTAAATCTCTAGAGTGGCCTCTCCAAATAGATGCTTCCAAGTCGCTCCAAATCCTCAAGGTGCTCCAGCTCTCCGTCATTCGTACCTATTTTGGTCACTTAGGCTTCTCTTGGTCAATCCTTGACCATAGACTCCTTGCCACTTATTCTGAGTCTCAGCACATCTTCCAGTCCTACAAAAGTGTGGAAAATGTCAATGGAGCATTGTTGAGTTCCTAGCTTTGTTTTGAATGATGACAAACCACACTTGAACTATATATTGGAGCATTTTCTGTTTGCAAGTGCATGTACTACAGAACAAGTCAATGATGACAGACAAAGCTCGAGAAGCACAAATAGCTGGAGGCAAAGGTGAAAAGAGGAGGGAAGAGGTTGGGTAGCTCCGAAACGGAGGTAAGTGGAGCAGGTCACGACGAAACGGGAGTGCGTGTTGCCTAAACTAGAGTGCCTGCTCGGCAGATGTGGAGGGAGCTCAAAGCCCAAAAGCAGGTGCTCCCGCTCGGTATTGACCTACTTGAGAAGTTAGCTCTGGGTAATTCGACCTGCTTTGATTAATGAGCGCTGAACACTTCAAGTTCTAAAAGGAGGTGAAAACTGGGTCGAATGGGGATGTGAGTCCTAGCTTGTTGAGGAGATGAATAACAGCATTGACATGATAGGTGCACAGTGTGCAAGTGCGACTTGACGAGGAACGTAATGAGACAGAACAGGAGAAGACACCCTGTTCCTTGATTTGCATGAAGATCAAGCTCATAGAGTCTGAACCTTAGGTCTTAGTGTACGAGGTATGAAAGTTTACATATTCACTATAAAGATTGAGATTACAGGATCCCTAATTATGAATGAAAAGGAACTTAAGTTACTTGGCATACATAATTATAGTAACTTGGCTGAATGAACAGTCTGAGAACAGTGCTAAACCAGTCCCTAGAGTTTACTTCACAATCCATATTTTAGGAAAGTTTCTTTCCGCGCAAAATTGTTTTTCAAAAATAACACGGTGCTTGGATTGGTATGCAAGGCAAATATTCTTAAGTATGGAAAGTATGTTATATAATATTGTGCTGTTTTATTTGATTTCAATAATCAGTGAGAATATTTCCAGAAATTATTTCTATAATTCCAAGGAAAATATTCTCTTGCAATATTACATACATACTAGCCAAGGCTTATTTAGGACATTGCTAGCATAACAACCAGAATAACTTCACACGACAAAAAAAAAACTGAGATTACGAATTGCAAAAGTTCTCCTAAGTCCAATCCGATAAACCTCATAACCACATTAAGGGCTTAATATCTCTCTCTTTTGTAAGCGTTTAGGCTAATTGTTATTGAGGAGAAAAAGTTGTGTAATTTGAGCATTCTGTGAGTTCAGTTTGCTGGGAAGTGATCTGGATCGTCTTCATTGGAACCTTCGGAGTTGAGGGTTGAGTCGAACTTCATAGGTGGAAATTGGGCCAATCATATTGTGCATAGGTGCATATTGATCGAGTGTAATTCTTTTTTTTTTTTTTTTTTTTATTCTGAGTTGATAATAAAAGAGTAAGTGAGTGGAGGACGTAGACTTATTAGAAGTCGAACCTCGTCAAATCTTTGTGTTATTTATTTTATTGCACTATTATTTCCCACCGCTGCTTGAGAACTGATTCTAAACTGTTATTGCAATTATTGAAAATTTACAACCACCTTGCAAACACTCATTCACCCCCCTCTTGAGTGTCACTTGCACTCTCATTGGTATCAGAGCCTAACTCTTGAAGGGTAAACACCTAGAGAAGGAAGAAAAGAGAATACTCAAGAGATGATGAATGGAAGTTCGATCAAGGCTGCCCAAATTTAATGGAACGAACTATCCCTGTGAAGAATTGCATGCAAAACTTCTTCATTGGCTTTGACTATGAATGTGGTGATAATAAAATAGACCAAAGAAGGGGCTAACAATGCTGATGGAACGAGAAGAAGGAGAGTGAATACACTACACAGATCTCTAAGACACTTGAGAAGAACGCAAAGGCTATGTCACTTATTCACAAGGTATTGCTGATAATGAGGTAAGCGTTTATTGCATGTTCTACTGCAAATGAAATTGGGAAACGTCTAGAGTTAGCCTTGAAGGCACTAGTGAAGTTAGGATCTAAGTTGATATGCTTATGTCTAAATAAGAATCTTTTGATATGAATCGAGGTGAAAAATATAAGATGTATATACTCGTTTTATTTCAATTATTATGAACAAAATCTCTTGGCAAAAGTTTCACTAGTAAAGATTTGGTTAGGAATGTTTTGAAAAAGCTTGACAGGTAAATGGCTGCCTAAGGTAACTGCAATCCAAGAAGCCAAGGATCTAATAACCACTGTGACTGTCGAACAATTATTGGGTCGTTAATGACTCATGAGATTTTAGTAAGCACAAAGGAAGAAAGCAAAACCAAAAGCCGAGGGCCGGCCTGAAGGGAAGAAGAAAATGAAGAAGATCTGGTAAAATAGGTCTCATGGCAAAGGTTTGAAAGAAGCCTCAGATCTCAATATAAGGGAAATCCTGGAAGAAAAGGCAACATGAAGAAGACCAGTACCACACTTGTTGCTTCAAATTTAAATGTGGTGAAACTGGACATATGATCAAGGATTGTCCGGCATGGAAAACTGACAAGGGAGGACAAATGGAGAGAAAGATGACAAAGATAGACATGCTTGCTACCTGGGGGAGATCTGACTCAGGTGGTGAAAGTGAGGAGGAAAGCCCTAGTTGTGTGTGACTGCACTGTTGGGAGAAGTGCCAGAGGCAGATCATTTCACAAAGAAGGGACACATGTGTCCTCAAGGCTGGAAGTAGCTCTTCTGATGAAGAACAGGTAACTATTTCTGATATGCAAGAAACAATGAAATATTGTGGTAGAGATGAGTTACTAAATTTTACAGATGCTGGCTATTGACATGATCAAAAATGTTAAAGGCAATGCTGCTTGTAAGGCTAAACAAAAAAAAAAGAATAAGATAAGACTCGAAATCTAGATCTTAGTGAATGCCGTTCTGCTAGCTTGAACTTATTTGTACAAACTGAAAGAAAAAAATTTCAAAGCTTAAATAAGTTGGGTCAGAAGATATAGAAACTTGAGATGCTAAAACCTCAGTCAATTTTTTCAAAAGCAGGATTTTTATACAAATAATGAAAGAGGTTTTAGTAAGCTTAAGGAGACAGAAGTTGAAGATATAACTTTCGAAGTACTTAAATAGAATCACTTACTCTAGAACATTCGACTTATTTAGACTATAATTCTATGGTTGATGTGTGGAAGAATTTTTCAAATAGCTGTAAATCTAAAAACTTCTCTTAGCACAAGTGTTCTAGTATTAATGTCAATAGCATGGAATATGACGGTAAGATTTGTGACTTACAAGCTGAAATATCCGAGTTAAGAAAAGATATCAACCCTAAAGTTTTTTAGATAATTAAGGTCTTGAATTGAATTCTTACTTAGTACATGAAGCTAAAATCTGGTGATCTTCAAGCTGAAATATCTCAATATAGAAAGGCAAAAATACTCAGACCACTTCTAAACCAGGATCCTAAATGATCTAAAACTTAAGGATACTTCATAGGGCAAAGTTGGATCTTGCCATGTTGCTCAATATAATGAAGCTCAGCTTAAGAACTTGAGATCAAGAGGACATGATTTGAGTGATGCCTAAGACAGAAACAGTTGGCTCGATGCTCAAAGTACCTAAACTCCTGACCTCACAACTGGTAATTCTATGAGGTTTGGATTAGGGTATTCTAGAAGTAATTCCAAACAGCCCCAAAAGTTGGGGAGAGATGAGACTTGGATTTCTGAATTCATAGAGGTAAGTAGTTTTTCAAAAGACATGCATATAAGCACCTATTGTGGTAAGAATGGACATGTTATTGAAACGTGTTGGACCAGCAAAAACATAATAAGAAAAATCAGTCCATGTTCAAAGAACTCATAATCATCAGTCACCACATAATTTGTTCTAAAATGGAAAAACTGATAAAACAAGAAAGACATATGTAAAAAATCTGGGGTTAGAAAGGACAGTATCAAACCAGTTCCCATTACAAGGAACCCAAGAAAATCTGGGTTTCTAAAACTAAACCTTATTTTGTTGTGCAGGTTAGAGTAGTGAAAGGAAAGCCAATCTGGTATTTGGACAATGGTTGCTCAAGACACTGTCAGTAGATACAACGCGATTCCTTTCACTCATAGCCTATGAAGGAGGAAGTGTCACCTTTGGAGATAATAGTAAAGGTTTGATCAAGGGTATGGTAGGTTGGTAAGATGCTTTCTCAAGAAATTGATAATGCATATTTGTTAAGGTTTGAAACACAACCTCTTAATCATCTCAGCTATGTGACAAAGGAAACCATGTTAAATTTCAAACAAATCTCTGTCACATAATTAACACTAAAACAAGGGAATGAACTGTAAGAGGTTCCGACACAATGATGTTTACATAACATTTTTGAGTCAGATTCCTAAGACTAGTGCCACTTGTCTCAATGTTATGGAGGATGACCATTGGCTGTGGCACAAGAGACTAGGATATATAAGTTTTTCCTTGTTGATATAAACTGCGATCTCAGGACTAAGTACAGGTTTTCCTAACATTAACTTTGTTACAGACATATTTTCATGAATGTGCCAAATATAAGCTTGCCAAGTCCTCTTTACAGCCAAAGAAGTTTTGTAAGCACTACTAGACACATTAGAAATTGTGCACATGGACTTGTGTGGACCCATGCGTGTACAAGGTTGAAATGTACATAGTTATGTGTTGTGTTATTGATGGTTACTCTTGTTATACTTGGATAGTATTTCTAAAGTTAAAAATGAAGCCTTTGAAGAATTTGAAATCTTGATAAAACAAGTCCAAAAGAAGATAATATCACAACTGGTCTCTACCGGTCTGATCATAGTTCTGAATTTTACAATGATACTCATTACCTACTGTAATAATCAATGGTGTATCTCACAATTTCCACCCAGCCCCCAGAACTCAACAAGCAAAATGGAGTGGTTGAAAGGAACAATATCGCACTCTAGAAGAAATGGCAAGAACAATGCTTCTAGAGAGTTGTCTACCTCGAAACTTCTGGATTTAAAGCTATGAGTACGCTGTTGCTATATTTAAATGATAATGCTGAGACCTTTAATAAAGAAAACACCTTATGAGCTTCTTAGGAGAAAAAAAACAACATTCACACTTACGCGTTTTTAGGTGCAAGTGCTTTGTACACAATAATTGTAAATCAAGTTTGGATAAATTTGATCCAGAAGTGATGAGGCTGTTTTCATGGATACTGCTCACACAGCAAGGCATACAAAGTTTTCAACAAAAGAACCTTGTGTGTAAAAGAGAGTATCCATGTTCTGTTTGATGAAACTAATATGTTTAGCAAGCATGTGCAGGTTGATGATGATAAATTCGAAATTGGGCATGCTAAACTTTATAGGAGCTAAAGAAGTAGAAGGTGCTAAACTAGACTCGCCCACACACTCTCCTAGAGAGGAAGAGTCTGGTCAAGCACGAACTCAAGAAGCTCATGAACAAGAGAAGGAAATAGTGACTCAAAGGCTCAACCACATGAATACATGCCTCTGAGACCACTATGGAACTAGGTTTACCTGCGAACCAATTCAACATTAGAAGGCACCAACTCAAATCTATATGAATAAATCCTTCAAGCACAAGTCTGCTCATCCCTCGATCTTATCATTATTGATGTTAACAAAGGGGTGCAACAAGGAATTCTACTCTACAAAACTTCTGTGCTTTTTATTCCTTCTTTCAAATGTTGAACCAACACTTATAAGACTGCTTTAATGGATCCAGCTTGGTTCTGCCATACAAGATGAACTCAATCATTTGAGAAATCAAGTATGTCATCTTACACCAGGAAGGAAAACATGTCTGCTTATTGGAACGAAATGGGTGTCAGGAACAAACTCTGGATGATGCAAGGAATTATAGTCAGGAACAAGGCCAGACTAGTGGTCCTAGGGTTTAATCAACGAAGGAATTGATTATGATGAAAAACTTTGCTCCAGTAGCCAGGCTTAAGGCAATCAGGATTTTAATTGCTTTTCCAGCTCATATAATTTCAAACTCTTTCAAATGGATGTTAAGACAACCTTTCCTTAATGGTTATTAAAAGAAATTGTATATTGGAACAACCCCCTGTGACCTTGCCAAAACCATGTTTTTTAAACTTGACAAAGCTCTTTATGGTCTCAAAACAGCTCCCAAAGCTTGGTAAGAGAGCTTTCCAATTTCTTTTAGAAATGGATATAAGAGAGGTTCAATTGACAAGACACTATTCTTGAACGAAAAGGGAACTGATCTGCTAGTGGTCCAGATATAGTGGATGAATATTTGTGTTGGAGATACTAATCCTGATTTGCGTAATTGTTTGGAGATTTGATGAAAGTGAATTTGAAATGAGTTATGATGGGAGAACTTGGATTCTTTCTAGGACTTCAAATCAAGCAAACCAAGGATGTAATTATGATTCATTCATCAGAAGTGCCTCACGGAGTTTGAAAAGATATGGCTTGCAAGACAGAAAATCTATGAAACACCCATTCCAGCTTCTACAAATTAAGCCTTGGATGAGAAGGGAAATGGTGTTGAGGGTAGTGTATAGAGTATGATTGGCTCATTACTTTACTTAACAGCCAGTGCCAGATATAGGTTTTTAGTAGGGTTGTGTGCAAGATTCAAGCAACCCTAAAGAATCTCACCTAAAGGCGGTTAAGAGCATCTTAATATATCTCAATGGTACTGATGATCTGTGTTTATGGTATCCAAAAGGTAGTAGTATGAATCTTATAGAATACACAGATGTTGACTTTGCTGGTTTTGTTGTGGACAGGAGAGTACTTCTGGAATGGCTCACCTCTTAGGTCCTGTCTTATCTCATGAGGATCTAAGAAACAAAATTCTGTGGCCTTATCCCAGCAGAGTCTGAGTATATTGTAGCAGCTTTATTGTTTGCTCAGCTCTTGTGGATAAAGTCACAACTAAAGGATTTTGGGATCTATTTCAAAGTGTTCCCATCTTATGTGATAACACAAGTGCAATCAATATTTCAAAAAATCATGTCCAACATTCTAAAACCCAACATTGAGATTAGGCCCTCTTTTCTCAGGGACAATGTTGAAAAAGGTAATGTAGAATCGGAGTTTTGAAGGTCAGAGATCAACTAGCTGACATCTTACAAAAACCTTTGAGCAGAGAAATGTTCATCAAGCTTCGTACCTGTTGGTATGATTAGAGAACAATTGCTGCTCTTACTCTTGACTTATCCCTTGGCTAGTCAAATGATGTCAATATGTACATATTTTTTATCTTGTTTTTCTTTATGCTTTTAGGTCTCACAAAGTTCTTATGTGATTGAGCTGATCAATTTACTACTCAAGTTCCTAGCATAATCCTTAAAAGTAAGTGGGACAGACCAGTTGTCAAACCATTAGCGAACCGATCCATGAGGCGATTATTTTTAGTTAGCAGTTT